>KK112813.1:6991-19736 GCA_000611955.2 Stegodyphus mimosarum | reverse complement strand
TATAAAAAATCTTGAGTTTGCTGCATGCCAATTTTCACGAGGTATTGACATCAAGTAAAACTAATATAAAATTTAATTAAATTATAAATTAGAAACATCGTTCAAAATCTGAATTATCACATACATAATAATTTAAAAGTAACATAACAAAATAATGCTCCCAATAAATGAGACTTCAGCTGGGAAATTGCAACTAAGCACTGATGTCCACTAAAAGCTCCTATACTAAGCTGAGTACTGATAAAAATTTACTACTGATAAAAAAGGTAATAACTAAGTTAAATAAAATCTTAAGGAAAACTTCAGTTAAATTATGAACTGTTCAAAATCTGAATTGACAGTTATTTAAGAACTGACAAATATTTAATTGTTCTCCTTATAACATATATGAAGATGCACAAAACTTACTTCAGGTGGGAACTGAGGAGAGGCTGGAGGAGGTGGATGTGGAGAGGCAGGAGGATGTGGAGAGGCTGGAGGAGGTGGAGGAGTTGGAGGAGGTGGAGAAGCAGGAGGAGGTGGAGAGGCAGGAGGAAGTGGAGAGGCAGGAGGAAGTGACTTTGCCACACACTGTAAAAAGTAACAAATATATTTAGAAACTTTCAATATTTAGTACCCATGTTACAGACATTTCTTACATTTACAATGGAATGTCAAAAAATCTTGAGAAAACAGTATGCCAGTTTTTATGAGATACCGACATCAAGTAAAAACTAATGCAAATTACGAAACAGTTCTGCATTGCTGGATGTGAATTTTCGAGCTCTTTTAAACAGCTTTCAGTGCATTTATCCTGAACTATGTCCATCAAATTTTGAAAGGAGGATAAAAACTGGAGTCTGATGAATGGGATACTGCTTATTTCTTGACGTTAAAATATGGCTGCATTAGGCATTCAAATAGGAATTCTGCATGCTTAAAATCAAAAAACACCGTACTAAATAACATGCAGAATCATAGTAAGAGATATCAGATATATATCTATGAGATTAGTGCAACCAGTGGCATAGCTAGGGTTGGGCAAGATGGGGGAGGGCATCTGTCCCCAAGCACAGCATCCAGGGGGCACCAAATTAATGCAACAAATTTTAGAACGAAATGTTTTCCATTCTTGGAACACAGAAAGGGCGCAAAATCTTCAGTTGTCCCTGGGCGCTGAAAACCCTAGCTACGCCTCTGAGTGCAACAATAATAAGTGTCAATAACATATTACAATAGACACAAAGACCTACAAAGATCCTTTTATTAACACTAAATAATCAAGAAAATATCCTTCATGTCTTTCATGAAGACTTCTTCCATGTCTTTGAGAAAGGCAGTTCCACAAATGACTCATTGTGTGAGTAATTAATAATTAAAGTCTCAGGTGTGATATAGACTCCAGTAGGACTGACTCATTCACACACCTTTAAGGAAAAGTTCTAAGACTCCTACTTTATGTCCCCTTACCACTACATTAGGTTATACTAAGCTACATTATGAAGAACTTATCCACACAAAAGACCTCAGAATTATGAACTAAATGGAATTGACTATGATACATTTACTACTTCTGAAATAAATCCCCTAAAAGTTCAGATTCCATATAAATAAAAATTATAACCTATGTGTTAAAAAATTATAACCTACGCATGTTCATATATTGAGATCCTATTCAAAATTAAATAAAATATCTTTCAAAATTTTTAAATATTAAATTTATTTTCTTTTAATTTTTAAAAAGCATTTTGATGCCAGGATGGTAACTGTCCACAGATCATAAAATCACACATCTCTATTATCATTTCAAAAAACAGACTTACTTTTCCTGAAAGAATAGAATGCAAAACATGCATCTAAATCCCAAAATTAAAACAACTGAATTCATTTTTTTTAATAAATGTTAGTAAACCATTAGTTTCTATAAAAGGAAAGTTTTGACTCTTACTACTGTTAGTAAACCATTAGTTTCTATAAAAGGAAAGTTTTGAAATCTCTTACTACATAGAACTTACCATAAAGAAAATCTAACTGCAATTCAAACATCACTGCAGAAGCTTAAAAATACCTGCATGATGGAAATTCTGAAGATCTATTTTTCTGCAGTTAACATTATTTTGCAAAATGTGTTACGTGTTTTATGTGAAATATAGCTCAATATATAGAAATTTTTACAATCTATGAAACATGCATGCACATGTGCAAAGTAAATGTAGGAAAATACTTTGAAGGATCATCATATATTGCAGAGGCTTACTACATATAACCACATCACTGAAAAGCAAATAAAACGAGATAACATTTGGAAAAAACGAGACTTCTATGGATTTTATAAAACAAAGGTACCATTTAGCATTTTAGCCTCAAAATACCTGCAGCTTTGTAGAAATCCTCATTAATGATACTTCAGGTTTTTAAACAGCATTTAGTTACAACCCTACTGTTCTGTTCACCGAGGAGAAATTTTTACAAAAATGAAATAGTGTTGAAGATTAACATACTTGCCAATGTTTAAAATTCCAATTGATACACAAATGATAATGTATTAACACCATCTGACAGCGAGTGCATGAGCATTAACATTAAAGCCAAAATATATGCTGCTAAAGCCTTAAAATCACGGAAACTGTAACCTAAATTTTCTTTAAAATTTGAAAACAGAAACTGCTTAGCTAGTATTATGGTGTTCAAGAACTACTGATATTCTTGTTTTATAAAAATAAAAAACCAAGTTTCCCATTGCTAAAAATACAGCTACTGCAATTAAAATATATTTTAAATGTTTAAAATAAGTCAAAACTCACGAATTTTTTAGATATATGCTTTAGAGTAATATTAAGGGAAAAAAATTTCTTTTACCTCATTTTCTAGTGCTTTTCGTCCTTCCTCGAAAGCTTTAAAAAAAAAAGATAAAAGAAGAAATAAATTTTTTTGTATGTACTGTGCATGATTAACAAAAATGCATAAAGAAGCTAAACAGAAAACAGTGCACTAAATATTGAGATAAAAAAGAAGAAAATGACACTAAATATATAAAAAAAAAAATCTGAAAGATTTCAGATTTTAAATTACGTCCAAAGGTGCGTTTTTTTAACTTTTCGTGTGCTACCTTTTTTATTAAATATCATGTACTACGTACTCAAACCATAAAATTCAGTTCAAAATCAATATCGCAAAATCATTTTAAAATGAACATATCTTTAGAATCCGTAAGTCTAATCTGAAAGATTTCAGATTTTAAATTACGTCCAAAGGCGCGTTTTTTTAACGTTTCGTGTGCTACCTTTTTTTATTAAATATCATGTACTACGTACTCAAACCATAAAATTCAGTTCAAAATCAATATCGCAAAATCATTTTAAAATGAACATATCTTTAGAATTTCCGTAAGTCTCGTGCGCTGGAGATAAAAATGTTTTTTTTTTTTCCGTACAGTGTTGCCATTGCTCACTTTGAAATCATTTAGTTTGTTAATGAGAAATTCGTTGAAATGTTACAAAACATAAAATCGATAATAAAGCAAATTTCAAATTCAAAATTAGGGCTTAAAGATGCCCATATTCGCAGTAAGATTACGTCATTCAAAATTCGATGGCTCTAGGTTTTATCACAATGCGAGAAACATGCATACATTTATGCAGATTTTTCATTTTTTAAAATTTAGTGCAGAGCGATAACATTTAGTGGCAACAATTGGAAAAGTGATACGCCGTTTTTGTGTTTCCGACGCAAAATCGCAAAACGAAAGTAATAGTCCTTCGGGACTAAATCCCTTTGGACTAATAAAACATTAAATTACTGCATATGCCAAAAAAATTTTACTATTAATTACCATTCTCTATGAGAAGCTCAGTATTCCTTTTAAAAGTCTTCAGAGACTCATAGACCTGAAAAGGATAAAATCACAATTAGAATGTTGTATAAATTATTTTTATATTTAAATAAAAATTTCAGTAACTTTGAAAGCATTTTATTGCATTTCATATAATCTCTAACAGAGATGCACAGCATTACACAATGTAAATAGAACCTATGAGTAACAAAAACTGGAAGCTTATATAGTACAAATGCTGGTGAACAGAAAAGACTATTTCAAAATATATTTAATTTCAAATCAGTTCACTAAAGTGTTATCTACTGAACTGCTTTGAAATAAAATTCATTATTCTGGATACTGAAAAGACAGGCATAGAAAGCAGTTTAAAATGCAAACTAACAATGAAGACACTTTTTAACGTGATATGGAAGTCTTCTAAACTGATTGTTTCTTTTAACCCTGTATACATGTACCATTTGTTGTAATATAGTAACAGCAGATTTTTGCATCCACTTCAGATCAAAATCCCATGTCAAAAGAATTTTGCATTTAAACATCGTATGACGAGCCACAGCAAGATGGAAAGCCTGTCATCAACAGATATTAGCATCCAACAAGTCGAGTGAGCTAAAGAATAACCACTGAATTTAGCATCAAGAGACCCTGGTGAATGACTTTCACAAGTCATCACTTCAAAGACTGACCTTATACACAGTCCAGTCACATTAATGTGACCACCACGTACTTTCCATGTCAGAGTTAAATAACCAATCACAGAAGGCAGGTGGCAGCACAGTGCAGTTGAGCGTATATAAAGGGTGTGTGAGGGCTTCGGAAAACATTTCAATCGTTGGCGTAATGCAGAAACGAAGCGATTTATCCGACTTCCAAAAGGGCATGATCATTGGCTTTAGGGCCAAGGGTGGAAGCATTTCCGAAACGGCTGAGTTTGTGAACTGTTCGCGTGCCGCCGTGGTAAAAGTGTACCGTGCATGGCAAAATGGGACTGTCCAAAATCAGCGACGTGGCAAATGTGGTGCACCACGGGCCATAGATGACAGAGGCGAACGACGGTTGCGGAGATGCGTTCGGGCAGATAGACGGGCTACCGTTGAGCAACTGACCACCAAAATGAACCAAGGGGCTACCAAAAGTGTCTCCCAAAGTACTATTCAGCGAACATTGCTGCGTCTGGGCCTCCGAAGCAGACGCCTGGTTCGTGCACCTATGCTGACTGCTGTTCATCGACGGCGAAGGCTAGAATTTGCACGCCAGTACAGCAGCTGGACGTCCACTGAGTGGCGACAGGTTGCGTTTTCGGATGAATCGCGTTTTATGCTCCATCGGACAGATGGACGTTGGCGTATAAGGCGTGAAACCTCTGAAAGGAACCACCCTGCAACCATTGCCGGAACGGTCCAAGCTGGAGGCGGGAGCATTATGGTCTGGGGAATGTTTTCCTGGCATTCTCTAGGTTCACTGATCATTGTGGAAGGCACAATGGATCAATACAAGTACGCATCTGTCCTTGCGGACCATGTTCACCCCTACATGCGCATTGTTTTTCCTCAGGATGATGGCATCTTCCAGCAGGACAATGCGAGGTGCCATACAGCTGCCAGTGTACGTGCGTGGTTCGAAGAGCACCAGGATGAGTTTACCGTCGTCCCCTGGCCAGCAAACTCACCTGACTTAAACCCAATCGAGCATCTGTGGGACCATCTCGATCGAGTTGTTCGCGCCATGGATCCTCAACCGCGTAATCTAGCGCAGCTGGCCACGGCATTAGAGTCGGCATGGCTCAACATCCCATAGAACACCTTCAGGGACCTATGTGACTCTCTTCCTGCACGTCTCGCAGCAGTCCGCTCTGCGAAAGGTGGTTATTCTGGCTTTTGACAGATGGTCACATTAATGTGACTGGACTGTGTATATGCTAATAATAGTCTGTCTGAGCAAGTGACAGAATGTCATGCAACTGCAAAAAAAGCTTCTAATGGTTATTACAAGAAGCTTACACAAAGAATTTACAAATGTATTTCAGGTGTGGGCCAGGCTTTGAACAAACTAGACTTAAGAACTCTGCAACTGGACAAATGCCCAGACAAGCTTTCCTACCCAAGGAATCCAGATTTGGCCAGAGACAGTTAATGCATAACTTCTGGACAGAATGTGACACTGAATACAATTTAGTGCAACACAATCTAAAAAAGAGCTCGTTTTGCTGAAAATAACATATTTGTTTCAGCGTATATGTATGGGCTGACTTCTACATCATTCAGAATGGATCTCCTGATGGTTCAAATGCACAGATAAGAAATCCTTAAAATCTTGGTAATGCCTTGTACTTCTGCCACTGATTCCATCCTTTTTATACATCAAAATGGCGAAGTTCATGAACTTAAACACATGATCAGGACGCATTATTGATAGACTTTTAGTTTTAGCTATTGTACATTCAGTCGGGAAACCTAGGGAAAATATCCCCTAACATCATCTATCATGTAATCAATTCCGTTTATCACAGATTCAAGATATCTACAATCTTTATAAAGTCTGAGAAAATTCTTTAATGCATACCTCTTTTTTTCTCTGAAAGATATGGGCAAAAATGAATTTTCTATAATAGTTCTATAATAGTTTCTATAATAGTTCTCACTTTTATAAATATATTTAAAAGTGTGCAGCATATTTATCAGCAGCTGTCTGTTTATTTAAACTGCATGTCCTCTAATCAGTTTATTTAAATTGCCTGTCCTCTTAGCACAGTACATACTCGATATACAATGCATTTTCTTTATACTGACGCCAGTTTTATTAAATAATGAAATACTGAACAAGAAATAAAAGAAGAAAAAAAATTAAATAGTTCAAATTTAACAATTGCTCAAAAGGGATCTTTTTTAATTTAATACGGTTTATCAGTTGATACTGTCAACTAGCAAAACATTTCATAGGAAACTATATGAAGATTCATTTAGACTGACATGAGAAATATTATGTATTCTCTGTAGATTTAAAACATGAAAAAATTTGTTTATATAATTCTATTAAAATATTTAATGCTTTAATCTGCTTCATTTAAATAAAAATTCATAAATTAAATGTATTTTTATTTAAATCAATTACATTAAAAAATAAAGAAACAATATTCTTAATAACTGCATCTACTGCTTTATAGTTTACTTCATTAATTCATAACAATATAATAAATAATGTGGCCTTTCCAGAACTTCCAGTGTGATAGAAATAGCAGTTAAAGTGTTGAAGCTTTAAATACAATAAAAACATTTCATTTTGATTATTTTCAAAAATGAAGTATATCAACAAAAAAGAAATCTTTTCTAAGGCAGTCGTCTCAAGGTGGTGGCCTGCAAACTGCAAGTGACCTCCTGAAGCATTTTCACACAGCTTGCGAATATATAGCCAACAACTGAATTAGCATTATTTTGACAAGACTTTGAAGAGGAAGTTCAAGGTTTCAATGATTCACAGTCCACTTTTAGATTATTTTCCTTGCCATTCAAAACGAATATGAGAATCGCTCAAAAATATTCACAAACGGTACTAATTTTTTACATGATGTAAACTTTTTTCAAAGATTTCAAGCTACAGATTAACTAAATTTTATTCATACTTATCAAAAATATAAAATATCCTCAGTTGTGAATTGTTACAATAGGAATAATCATTTTGTTTGAGCATACATTTAAATGTGAACATTTTTTCTGCACAGTAGAAAATTAATGAGATTGAGGGATGGTTATATCAGGCGTTGTAGCTCAAATCAGTAGCCAGAAATAAAGAAATTCACTTAGTGATGTATTTGTATTTTTCCTGTATACATCAAAGGAAAGCTTAATACATAAAAAAGAAAGAGAAAAGTTGTCATTATTTGTACTCAAGTTTTCACTTGGAAATATTTTGTTCTTAAGTAAGTTAGTCCTTAATTCCAACATAATTAGAATTATTTGAAATAAAGCCGGTTTCAGATTGTGCATTAAGCCCACATTCAATTTATGCCTGAGACCACTGCTCTTAGATGACAACATGCACAGAAAATTAAATGGGATGTCTTAGAAAAGTTTAGTCATAATTATACAAACCTTTGTTATTTCTTCCTTCCCCCTTGAAATCCCTTAAAAAAAAAAAAGAATTCAGTTATTATCTTAAAGTTAAACACTATGCACTTACATTTACACCACTAGCACAGTTAATAAACAGTGCTTTGGAAGGAACATGCTATGTATCTTTGCTATAAATTTCTCTTCCGAACATATACTTTCATTTGCATAAAAAATAAAACATAATGATTGACGATAAAATTTTACAATACCTGGTCTTTATCTGTTTGAGTGCTTCCAATTAAATTAACTTACAGAAATTTTTTATTTTAAACAACATAATTTCCTTTAACATTCCTTAAATGCTTTTAATATAGCTTCAACAAGAGAGAAAGAATTTTCATTTAAAAGAAGTTAATTCATCGTAGCAAAACATTCTTGTGGTTTTGAATCAAAATGCATTTAAATTAAACTACCATTTTATCCTTTTTCTTCCCAGATGTATAAATGCAATTAATCTGATTACGAAAGTGAATGACATAATTTCAATCTTACAGAATTATAATTATAATATTAGATCCTTTGTTACTTGTAGTGTTAAAAAGTACAAAAAATACTAGCATACATTTTAATAAGCTCAATGTGAACTCTAGGGTTCAAACACATTTCTGCACACAGAAATTAAGTACTTTTAAGGACCATTAATGACACAAATTAAGGACCTACTCACAAATGGAAGCTGAATAAATTTAGTTAAAGATATTATCTATGCCTGAACCTCACTTTTGTAATACCATCCTTAGAATAAAATGGATCCGTAAGTAGGATGCATTATTGTTAAACATAATTATAAAACAAATTTCAGAATAAAATCAACTTTCAATACAATTTATCAGGAAGCATTGAATACAGGGTGGTCATAAAGAAATTTTGCCAAGATCTATCGTCCGTTCCGGTTAACTGATCGAGATGAGATTGCAAATGTAGTTATTCAGAGGTATGGGCTCAAGATTCTGTGAATGCCAACACAGGGGCATTATGGTTATGCTTATATTTACAGAAATTCGAAAATGTCAGATGGCATCACCAACTTTTTTTGGTTGAAAATGTTCAGTGCATGCAAAAACACTAAGTAATGTTGGAATGGCACTGATATGTCCAAAAACAGGTGTGTTATGCATACACAAAAAAGAGTTCTGAAAACCGGCCCAATGAAACACGATCTGGATACATGCAAAAAATCTGCATGACATAGATATTCAGAGCAAGTAACCCATAAAATGCCAGGCGGGTATGCGAAGTTGTCATTTGGGAACTTGCACATGGCAACAAAATCACTCTTCCGGAAAAGTTCCTGGTGAATTCATAAAACTGTAATCAAAATGCAATTAACTATGATGAAACCTTGCACAAAATCATCTCCAATAATATGGCCCATGTAATCGCAAGCTCTGCAGAATTTAGTACACAAATTCGAAGATACAGGCTGCACCTGTGATTAACTATGATCTGGATGGCCAACAGTTTTTGTTGTTGTTGTTATGGAAGTGCATCACACAGTGACTGCAGGACACAGGGAAACCACAAGAGGCACAGCATATGTGTTGGATATTCTGAGCTCGGTTCTCCACATGTTTCCTTACTGGTAACAGCGCATCCCGATGTTGCAACTGCAGAACCCACTACTACATCTGAAATTTCTAATATGATATGCCGCCGATAATGACTGGCCACTTCACATAGTATGGATGGACAAGGTGCATTTCAACTTAAATAGCAACATGAACACCAATAATTGTGTGCAATGGACAGAGGCGAATCCTCATGCTGTGGCAACATTACCATTATTAGACGCCAAAATGACTGTGATGCGGTATTACAGCCACACTTGTTCTCAGGCCATTCTTTCTTGAGGAAGTGACATCGACAGGCCATGTAAAATGCACTGTAACAGGCTCTCGATATACAGCCTTGCTGCAAAATTATGTACTATCAGAACTGTGCAGGCAGAATGCACTCAATGACATTGTTTGGATGCAAGATGGTGCACCTCCACATATAGCGAGGTCAGTTAAAAGGGTCCTGGAACAGCATTTGGGTGATCACATCATCTCGCACCATTATCTTTTTCCATTATCTAACACATATGGATTTCTGGTTTGGGGGGATATCTCAAATCCAGAGTTTACCTTCACAATCTGCAAACTTTGTCGGGTTTATAGGATTCTATATGGAGTGATATTGCAAACATCCCTCATGCCATGTTGCATTTAGAGGTATTGTTCACTGTCTCCCGCACACAATGCATACTTGCCCGTGATGGCACCCATGTGGAAAATGTTTGATCCAAATAAAGGTACTCTTTTGCCCGATATGTGTTGTCTTCAGTGATCGGTATCTTTTCTATGTCATATGCAAATTTTCTGTGTGCGTCCAGATTATATTTCATTGGTCGGTTTTTAGAACTCTTTTTTGTATATGCATAATGCATCCATTTTTGGACATATCGGTACAGTGTCAACGCTATTAGGATTTTCGCATATGTTGCAACTGGAAAAAGTTGGCATTGCCATCTGACATTTTCTAGTTTCTGTAACTATAACTGTGAGCACCCATGTTGTCATTCACAGAATCTCGAGCGTATACCTCTGAATAACTATATTTGAAATCTCATCTCAATTGGTTAACCGGAATAGACACCAGAAGTGCAGAAGTTGGCAAAATTTCTTTATGACTACCTGTATTTTAACATTTACAATAATTGGACATATTTGAAAGAAGATTAGTGGCATTTTATTTATGTTTTACTAACAGTTAACTTATATCAATTTTTTTCTCGTCTCATTTTGTCACATATTTCCTCAGCTATACACATACTCAGGTTTAGTAAATAGCAGGTAAAATGTGTATCGAATGGCATAGGCTAAAATGAGAAGTAAAATCATGATTCATAACAAAAGATTAGCTGCTGTCACCTCTGCTGCTTCCCTAGAGAGAGACCTGCCAATCAAAACAAACCTGAAAACCTGTTGTATGTAAACTTTGCAAGGTTTGAAAATTAGCTGTGCTCTGTCTGTCTGATGCAGATAGTGCCATAGCTTTGTGTAGAGCTTCTGGGATTGTAATCAAGTTAGTACAGTTTAAGGTACCAATGAGCCACTAAAGCACCAGAGGTGATAATTTGTTTTGCATTATTAAAAGTCTAAGTTTCAGATAATTTTTTTCACTTTTGTATCGTATCTTATAATCCCGGCAAAAATTAAGGAAAAGCAATAACTTGCTTTAATATGCAAAGATAATTTTAAGGTTGAGCACTTGGTTACAAATAAAAGTTAGTTATAAATTAGGTAGGTAGATACTCTTAGTTATTATAAATTTACATGGCCACTTTAAGATTTTTTTTTATAAAATCACAATCTAATTACATTTGGCAGTTCGAAATACAAGTTTATGACATTGATTTTTAAACAATATTAGGATAATTACACATTAAAATCCATAGAACATTTATGCGTCATTTTAATTTGAAGCCTTCCCAGACATTTTAATTAATTTTTATCAATTTCCTTCTCTTTAAGCATATTTTCCAACAATTAGAAATTGCTTTCAATTTTAAAACCAATTACAAGTTTCTACATGCTTTATTTTCTAACTTGTCAATCTCTCAACAGTGTACCTCATATGAGGTTTTGCATGATTTGGTGAAAGTTAGTCCCAAACCCCTGACAGACATGAAGCAAATTATCGCTATGTCCGAAAGTAACTACAAAGCCAGATAACAGTTTAAATAAACCTCTCATTTAAAAAAAAAAAAAAAACTCAGAACGTATGAAAATAATATAGAAAATTTTAAAATATTATTTAATTTGTAATCAATTTAGAACAAAAAACTGTATAGAAAAAATTAAGAGAGATTTATAAAGATCATATAAGTGTTATAGAATATGATGATGAAGTACGACAGATTTATTATTTTTAAAAGAAGATGAAGACAAATTTAGTCCTGTCAAAAAAGCATATCATGCTGCCCGAGATATGTCATCAACTTTTCCTAATGTAGGAACTATTTTCAAAATTTCTATAACAATTCCAATTTGTAATGCATCAGAAGACAAATCTCTGTTTTAAAAGAAGTACAAAACTATTTAAGAAGTATGGTGTCAGAAGAAAGATTAAATTGTATAGCTTTATTATATATGGAACAAGAAATGTTAAATAATATCAATACCTCAAAATTAATTGATGAATTTGCTACAACAAAATCAAGAAAAACATTTATTAAACTTTCTGCTTAAGAGTCATTAATTTAATTAAAATATTATTCATAATTTTATTAAAATATTAATAATATTAAATAACAATATGCATTAAATTATTTATTATACTTCAGCACTAATTGCGAACCGATATTTAAAAAATATAGGTAAGTACACACTTTTCAGTGGACCCCCAAAATTTTACCGCCATCGGCCCCCAACTGCTTTAACCTGCCCCTGGATATATGGAATGAAAAGCAGAAGATTAAAGAAGCTGTGGGATTTTATCCCCCCCATTTTTTCAATGCAGGCATCACTGTCCCGATTTCTCCCTCTAACGCATGGCCGATACCAATCTCATCTCTGTAGGACTACAAAGAATACATCTTACCATCCGTTTCATGACTTCACTCTGTTCATTACTCAAGATTAATGTCATCTTAACTTAATAAAGATTTTATTCTTTAAAAATTGATGTTATAAATCATCTAGAAGCCAAGCTCTTAATTTGAAATTCCAAAAACAATTGACAGCTCATGCTGCATCAGATGGATGTAGCTTTTGAAACGTGTAAACAGCTTATAACACAACTTAAAAATTTACAATTACATCGCAGAGAAAAAAAAAAA
>KK112812.1:216431-267724 GCA_000611955.2 Stegodyphus mimosarum | reverse complement strand
ATCACCTTACTTAATCTCCTGATTGGTCTTTCTGTCCGCTCTGCCTCTTCGTTGAGCTGATATACTAATTTTTCGACTTCGTCCTTAATTTTTGCACACCAGTGTATGCATGTCAGTATCTATAAACTTGTTTTCTCTTTGAAACTCACTTACCACTGATAGCAACACCCTGCAGCTTATTGTGACACACATACACATAGATGTTTTGCATGGAATTTGAATCCTAGAATATAATGTAGTGAAGAAATATAATATATTTTAAATTAGATACACATTTTTTACAAATATTGTGTCGACTATCTTTTTACAGTACTTTGAACGTTACCTGTATCTGTCAGAATATAAATGAAACATCAATATAAGAACATAATAAACTTAATAATACACAAAATAAATGCAATAAATTATACTGTAACAAAACAAACTTTAAAGAATTTACAAGACTCAACAAATACTAATTCTCAACACACAGTTCGGGAATTGAGGGAAATATCTCGACGTAAAAATGCTTAATAATTAACTTTCATACTTTATATACATATATATATATATATTAATAATTTATTATTACAAAAGGTGTTTCGTATATCATCCCCAAGGAATATAAATTTAATTAAAGCGATGCATTATTAGAATAAATTTAAGCCGGTGTTTTAGGTATAAGTTATTTACATTTCTATTGCAGAAAAAATACTTTGAAAACTGTATAGAAATATTATTTTGAACTGTAAAATTTCTAAATAGTAAAATTTAAAGTACTGAAAGGATAGCTATTGCTATTGACCATAGATTATATACTATAAAAATACCACTTCGTGCTGAGCATTTCCTGTATTTAGACTGCCAAATGAAATTCATATAGTACAATATTTAACAATATAAATAAATCTTCTACACAGCCTTATACACGCAGTTAAAATTACTGTCATCGCAATTAAGCAGATATAGCACATATTTGTTTACAAACAGTTTTTACGTTAATATCTATACAACCAGATAAATTTAGTGCAGGAAATTATAACGATCATTTCCGCAGTATAACTAATGAAAGAAAATAATGTTTGGATATAACTATATTTGAAAGTAATGCTAAAACGATGCCCTTACAAGACTCATGATTTGAAAAGCTTTGGTTTTAACTGCCTTGAAAAACCTTTCAATTACTTATGCAAAATTCATATTCACGTAAAAACCCAAATCAACTGATTATACAGTGAAACTTTCTTAAAACTATTAACTGCACAATTCCAGATAATGCCAGTTTCTTGTAGCCTTACAAAACTATCAGTGATTTTAAGAACTGTTATTTAATTATGTTCCTGACAAATGTGTCACTGTCAGTGGTGGTCATCTAAGAAAATAACCACTATATGAAATTTCAGTTGATGCAATTTTTTTCCAATAAATAATTCATATTTTATATTCCCAAGACTAGCACATTTAATATTATATAAACTCTATTAATTATTCACAACTCTATTTCAAAAGCAATTTATGAAAAAAACATTTGAAATTTTCTTCATGAAATTAATAATGGTGAAAATTGAAATATGCATAAAAATGTTTGATTATATGTGTTTTAACAAAATAGCACAAAATATTTATTGTAACAATGTGGTTCTAGTCTCACACTTGTACAGAAATATAGACCAAAAAGAGAAAAAAAAACAATGTAAACAATGTAAGCTACTATAATCATCTAAATTTTCACACAATTTTAGTAATGCAAAAAAGATTCCTTGGCTTGTATGTCTTGCCTACCTTATTCAATAAGTAATACACACATTAAATATTTCAACGTTTACTTCATTTAAAAAAAACTTACCTTTTTTGTTTGAGAAATATAATGAGTACATTTTCTAAGACATAAAAAAATTATTCCTTCTGCTCAACCACATCACATTAGTCGAAAAATTGAAAATTGAATCATGTAAGATATTTTTAAGTAAGGTATGGTCAAATTTATTAGTACATAATATTCAAATGATAAAGATCTACATGAAGAAGCTTTATTTCTAAATTATAATCAGAAAACACATTTTCCAAAATACAGTTTTAGTAGAATGCAATGTGCATCTGATGTAAACACACTGAGCTAAATTATCAAGTCTGAAATTATCACTTTTCAGTCTTTAAGCACATTGCTTTTTAAGATAAAAGTAAAGATGGAAAATCACTTTCAAGCACAGAAAATCCATTCCAGAACTATTTAACTGTCAGAAAAGTTCGCTGAATGCATTACAAACAATTACACGTGCATGGCTTTACTGTTATTTCCTTTCATATTATTTCATATTCACAGTCAATGTTTGTTTTTTGTTTTTCATTAAAAACATCTAAACAGTAAAACATAGTAAAAATTGTAATATATTAAATTATGTCTTGCATTACTACAGCCTGCTATCCACCAAGACGATAACACAAACATGCCATAAGAACGGCGCCATGTTGCTTCTGCGTTTAATGGAAAACCATTAAAAGTCTTTAAAACTGTTGAAAATAAATTTAGGGTTTTGTATTAAGTAATGCATTTTGCGGGAAAGGAGTTAGTCGCATTGATTGGCTCTAACAGCTTTAAAAGGTAAACTTTAGATTGCAGAAGGAAAGCCGCAAGGAAATTTTATAGTAAGTAAAACACGCCATCAAAGCTATATCTTTTTAGTAAAGTACATAATTTATCGTTTTAAAATACATTAATGTTTTTTAAAAATCCGTAAACAGATAAATACTTCATATTCTATAAACAACAGGTATTACTTACATAAAATAAAAAAAGAAATAATTTAAAACACGAGTTTAAAAAAAAATAAGATTTCCAAAAACGAGCCTAATTATTATCTTTGGGGTACCTGTGTGCCCCAATATATGAGTTAAAAATAAACACTTGTTCAAGATTTATCTTATTTAGTAATATCTTAAAGTAGCATAGGTGCATATGAAATTATCGTGGACTGTAAATTGCATACCTGAAGGTAGAAAACTCAGTTTTTTTCTCTTAAGATGCGTTCTTAGCCCAGTGTGTACATCTAGGGTTAATCACTGCCACAAATTATCGCTTTTTTTCAAGGGTTGGTTGAACAAAATTGAGTCCTCAACATGTGTACACGCTTTCTGTATTTCTTTTGCCAAATATGCCAATGGAATAGTAAAAGCCAGCCTTTCTTCATGATCTTCCTCGTTACGCAATGCTGGCTGTTATTTAACGGCCGTCATATTTTACTCTAAGAACCTAATGGCTACTTCCAGAATTACCACGGGAAAATCCCAGGAATTATGCCACAGTGTCTCTTTTGTCTCGATTCCCCATTTCCCAGCAAGATTAATCCTGGTCTAGTATGTCTGCATGGCTAATTTGAGCCCACTCATAATCCGGAATGGCAGTCATTAGTCTACTGCATACTTCGCCGCGTTTATTAAGCGGAACGAGAGAGCCGAAAATCGGAATCTTTCAGGAGAGAGTTTGAAATATGAGTGAGGAGAGAATTTTACATTATTATTGACATTACTTCATACATCTTTTTCTCTAGACAATGCGATTTTTCTAGTTTGGGGTCTGAAAGTCAAATTTAATTATGGAGTGCTTTTGTGTTTTGTGCTGCAAAATAAAAGTCCTAAGCATTTTAATGTAGTTCAAGAAAATTCAGTTTTCCTGTACCAAATTCAATGCATGACATTAGAAATATCTTATATTAACCAAAATAATTTAAAAAATAATATTAAAGTTAAATTATATTGTAAATAAAAGGCTTTGTTTTGGTGTACAAATTTACGCTTTTTTTAGTGTATATTCATTAATTTCAATATTAAACGAATCGCACACTGCTCTGTTGGTGTAGTCCTTCTTCATTGTTCATAATCAATTTTCAATACTTATTTAATGTTTCAATTTCTGGAGGTTGTTTCTATAAAAAATGCCTGATTTGGTTACATAAAACGCGTTGTGGAAACTTCTGAAAGGGGATCGTTGTTTTCGAAGAATCTGAGAGAGTGCTTTCAACAGTGATTTTGAAAAGATGGTAATCTGTAGAAGCTATACCTGAGGAATATACCAGTTGTGGATGGAACTCCTAATTAAGTTCTTTAATACCAGGTTTTGCGATGTTTGCCGCACAACGTCCAGCGTTGTCCAGCTGATGTTGACACAATGAATTTTTTTTTCATTAGCGGGCACTTTGCCGACTTAGGCTTGGCTACTATCAAGGCCGGAAGTGGCGGTCACTGTATTGTGGAAGCACCTAGTATGTGGACTACCGTTACCTCCTGTGAAAGGGACGAACAACTGCAGGCATGCCTTCTCCGGGATTCCAACCCGGGCCCTTCGGTAATACAGTAGGCTCCTCTAACCGCTATACTAATACCGTCTGGGCGATTGATACCATGATATATGTTTGGTCTTTTCTCTAGAAGCTCTAGCTGACCACAGTGCAGTTCCTCACAGTAGATAAATTTGTGAGTGCTTTGATGAGGATGAAGACTGATAAGTTTTCATTAATGTTCCGCTCAAAGATGAGTGAACAGAGAGTGGGGCATTCGCTTAGGAGAACGTTTTTATCACAGAATTTGTCAATCCATTTTTGGGCTGTCCTTTCAAAAACAGTACGCTCTTCATATACAGCATAAGTTATCTGGAAGTCTTTGCAGATTTAGAATCTTTTTCGATTATGTACAGAAGAACGAGGATATTTCTTCTTTCCAGCTTCATACTGATGCATACTTCAAGCCCTGAGAGGAGAGAAAAATACTCAATACTGAAACAAAAGCGTTTGCACTGATACGAATACAGGACACAATTAGCTACAATTTGGCGCGATAAGCTCCATTCCTATCAGTGACATCTTGAAGAAACATTTTGGAAAAAAGCAGCACAAATTTATGCATGAATACAAAATTTGAATTTATATTAGTCAAATGGATTACTAATAAATTAGATGAATAAATTAAAGATCTTACTATAACAACATTAAAAAAAATCTGTTGTTTATCCGTCCCCGTGGAAATGGTAGTACGTCTCGTGCAGTGGCAAAACATTCCAGATTCATTAGGCTGGTGAATTAACATGACGTGAAGTAACGCTGTAGCGTCGCTGGCAGGACTTAATTTCTAAAAAGAGACGTGCGGAGCCGTATGGAAGGCCGTCAGAAAAGGAGAACAAAACTTAATAAATTAAATAATTAATAATAAAAATATATAAACAGATAATTAAATTGCTAGTAATTTTTATGTTGAATTAATGACTAATAATTAGATAAGTAAATTAAAATGAAGAAAATCATCTTATTTGTGACTCCGGCTGGAATTAAAATTCACTCAAAATGCGAAGTTCTGGAACCTGAATGCAGTGAGCTCGTGTTGAATTTAATTAATCGCTAGTCATTGAAATATTTTTAAGAAAACGTCTTGCAAAACTGACTGCGCTCTTGTTTGAACCTGAAACTGAGATTCCCAGTCGATACTTGGACATGCCAGCAAAGCATGATTTACGCAAGGGTAAGTGGGGCATTTGCCCAGGGGCCTCTATAAATCCTACTATAATATTAAAGTATATAAAGTTTTCAATTATTTCTTTTTTCACTTCTAGTTTTTAGAAATACAGATTAGAAGCTCAGTTTTAAATTTCGCCTTTTAGTTTTGCAATTTTCCTCCAAAACCAGATACTACACCCTTGTCTTGCACTATTAATAACTGGTATTGTGGAGCGAAGTGTCGATATGTGAATTAATTGCACAAGCAATTTCTGCTCTTGTATAACCACCGCGTTTGTAGTTCATAATATTGCGCAAATACGAGGTATTTTATTATCACATTCTTTATTATTAAGTAAATAAACAGTTTAATTGCATTAATTTGGTCTCATTTCTCTAATCGAATTAATTAAAGGTGCAATAAAATCAGTAAGAACTTTGTAGGTTTCTCTCTTTACGCCTCGCCTTTTTTAAAGGAAGGGAAAAAAAGGTCTCGGTTTAAAATGTATAAGCTTAGTTTTGGTATTACACTTAATAAACCGAAACCATGAAGAAGGTAAAAGGTTGCTATTATTTTTCATTAGCCAGTTATTGGACCTTTACTCTCATCTCTCTCTTTCTTTGGCTTGCATCACAGTTGCTAATATTTAAATTGTTACGCCGGTTTAAGCGAGCGTTGCTTTAAATCATTTACGTAACTTTGTTGTTTGTGTTGGCTGCTAGACTTAATTTTGAATTTGAAATAACTGCTACTCTAAGTTACATCGCTACAAGTGATTGGCTGATTTATAAACACAAGTCATGCATTTATGTTCCTGTTCTTATTTTCAAAAAAGGTTTGATTCTACAAAAAAGTTCTACAAAAAGGTTTGATTTAAAAACCTCCTTATGATTTTGTAGTTCTCTTTAGAACGAGTGGCAATTCGCTTCATGTCTTTTATGAGTTTGGTCTTAGTTTATGCTATGCTACCAAAAGAAGTCAAACACTATAGTTCAAATAAAATTAAATGAAGAAATAGTAAATTGTTGAATTATGTCACGAAATACTTCATCTATAATTCATATCAAAGGTATCATATACACCGAAAAAATGAAAGAAAAGGAACTTCTACAAGAGTATTGCCTCTGGCCTACGTTTTTGTAAACTGGATCCTGCATGCTGACTTATCTTTAACATTTCACTATGTAACTTCCTGAATTTTTGGAAATACTTCACTAAAGAAATTTCTTACTTAACAACTATATTAGAATATAAACTAATCGTTATGGCTATTTCCAGCTTCCATCTTTCTGAGACAACCATCCTATCACATAATAACCTGTATTTCTAAGAATATAACCAAACATCGATACCGATAATTATAACAATATTCATTAAAACGATCGCTACCTAGACGGCCGTGATCATCAAATATAGGCGACTACGAAAACGCCTAATGTTCTTATCAATCTTTACGCTTCTGCACTACTTAACAGTCAACTTCTAGAGCCTTACGAGTGTCTTATTAGTCCATCTTGCTTTTATAATACAGTAACATAAACACAGACGAAGATTTAATAAGAACCTATTTAATACCACGTGTGCAGGTGTGTTACAAAACGCAGCTTTCGCAGCTTGCAAGAAATTCAGAATAAATGTTCAGGTCAAATTAAATTATTAAATACAAAGTAAAACACACGTAAATAAGCTTTAGCTCGAGACTCGATATTTTCGCGAAGCAATTATGGCTAGCGAAGCTAAAGCATATTAAGCGATTCATTCGCAGGGAGAAGTAATCGAGTAACTGTCAAATCTTCCTTAAACTGAAGAACTCTCCACTTATACCATATACATAAACCAATTTACATCATGGGTAGAAACGAAGAATGTAAAACTGAAAATACGGACAAATAGTAAGATAACTAGTTAATGAACGTAAAACCCTACAAATTGAAAATATTTTATCTATTAAATGGCCTGCCAATGGCTGAGCGCCAATCGCTGAAAAGTAGTAGTTCAACTAGGACTCAAGTGCTTGTGAACGACCTGTCTGCATATAAAATTTCAATGTTTTATGTGAATGTTAAAATGATCTAAGTCTCCTTGCCTTCCAATCAGTATAGTGGTTATCGTCGTTGACTGCCGTGAGAAAGGGCCCGTGTTCGAATCTCGGAGAAGGCATAGATGCTTGTAAATGTATAATGTCGGCGCGACATGGCAGCTCTCTAAATATGCAGCGAGCCGAAAGTCCTCTCCTGTGGATTGATGGAAGGGGAGAGGGCTGGAAAACTCTCGGGCCCGTGCCCCCGAGTCGCTGTTCATCAAAATGGGGGGGGGGGCGGAACTGAGCTAAATCGCACTGTCACCTGAATGCTGCTCAAGGCTATTGCCGATGGCAGGCGTAATTTAGCGTTCCTTGCTACGAGAAATTTCGTGGGCTTGGGCTCACAAGTGAGTATAAGCAAAAACAACAACAGGTTTTTTTTTTAAAAATCATCCACTTCCCTTACGATCCGATTATTCGATTATGGCATAGTCCTTGCTGACATTATTGAGTTTGACGTTATTTAGGTATCTTTTCCCCTTGAATTTGATAGTTCAATGCTGGTATGTGTGTGCTTTTTTATTTTAATTTTTGTAAAAACTCTCTTAAGATGTTTGAATAATTTTAGACTAAGAATCTGGAATACAAAAAGTCAAAGTTTTAAATTCAGGTACATGATTAAGAGTGACTGAAATGCTGCTGGTGGACTTTCACAAAAAATTACTATAAACATCATCACAAAAATTACTATAAACACCAGCAGCAGGCAGATTTCATTGATTAAATATTTCAATAAGCCGTGAGTGTTTCCGAAATTTCTAACTAAATTTTTGAAATTCCCGCCCCACCCGCGAAGTTTACTAGTAATGCCTGTTTCCGGTCCGGTATTTAAAAATATTACTTATTTTCAGTATAAAGGAAAATTAATATTTGCAGTATAACGGAAATTACAGTAGACTATGTCTTAACCGGTCTCTATAACACCTCGCCGATTCCGGATAAATGAATATATATCTCTAGAATTTACTTGTTCATATTTTTTGCTTACATCTGTAGAAACTGCAGCAAATGAAATCTGTTCGTCGCGTTTTTTTATACATCAACTTCAATCAAATAGATAATATCGAAATCACACAGATTATTTTCTGTTTACATTAAAAAGAATTAAACAACATTTAAAACTGGCATATACTGTATCATTACATAAAATTTATAAACTTTTTGTGCTGTATAATTTCGGCTACCTGCTTACAAGATTCTCACAGGAGGTTTAAAAATCCGATGTGTACAATTAAGCTTTGTAACATTGTGTACGGACATGGATTAATATTTCTTAACAAGTCTTGTGAAAATCTGGAAACTATCTTCAGCTTTCTTCTACATTATTTTTCTGCTCTTGCGTGTCATTCTTATTTTCACCTCCCCGTCTTACTGCTCATCTTTCTCCTTTCTCCATTATGCATTCGATTATTTCGTAGCCATCTTGAAAAAGTGTGACGAGAACAGAATTGTCGCCTCATCAACACTAACCTTCTCTAAACATGTAACTAAATCACGAACATGATCACAGGATACAATTGAAGACGACTACAACGTAATGTTTTTAGACCTCTTCCCTTCTAGGCAGGGAACAAAGTAAATGTCTTTCAGTATGCATTGTTTCCGAAAATCATGGACACTCCCTTCGAAGTTCATATATTGAGAGAACTATGGAAGAGGAAGTCATATTGTGGTTTCGCGTAGGCATGCGACATGGCTTTATATACGAGAGTGTTGCCGGATTATTAGCCCATTGTATGTATATTTTTATCTGATAGGCCTAAATTTCGAATTTAATTTAAACCTTTAAAAGTACGGATGCTTTGATATTGCCAGTTAACTAATTGCTATTTACGAGAGATTTTACTATTTAAGATACTTTTTTTCCCATAAAATATTCGCGACTCTTAGTGTAACTAGTTAATAATGTTATGACTGTAACCGCATTTTTAACTTATATTAACATTTTCACGTCAGTATTTTTCTTTATGAGACTTCAAGATTCTTCAACAGGGTAAATCCATTATGCCAACTGACAGCCACCATCACCAATAGTATTCTCTAAGCCGACTACGAGGACCAAACTCTTCTGGAGAAGTGGAGGACATTATATTAGAAAGGATTCATCATAATTTATAGTTCGTTGCGTAATGTTTGTTACCACGTAACCGAAGTAACGTAGATATGCTTCTGGCGGTCTTCTCTGAAAATATTTTGAATGAGCCCGCATTATGAAACGCATTGATTACCCAAAGTTTTTTGGCATTGTTCATTTCTTCTTTCGCTCTGATCGTGCTGATCAATGACACCTTTCGGGAGAGTTAAGTCACGCCTAAACCCGCAAGCAGAATATTCTATTGGGTGATTCCTTTTATCAAGCACGTGATTCGAATACCAATAGAAACGTGCGTTCTGCATTTTCTGCTTTTCAGGGACAGTTTTCACGTTTCACACTTATTCATTGTGCAGTTTCTCAAAAGAGGTTCAGAAGAAATTTCATCATCACTTTCATTTACGAAAATTAGAAAATTTTCAGAATTTCTACTATTGAAAAAAGGAAAGTATACTTTCTATAGTATTTTCTATTCTGCAGTGTGAAAAATTCAAGTTATAGTATAACCTTGTTTAGCAGTGTACTGTTTAAAATTTAACAAATCTAAATTTTAGAAAGTTATTTTTTTAATTTTACAAATATTTGTCTTTTTTTCTTTAGAAAAGATGATACCTATTCTTTCCATTCCATGAAACTGCACCATTTTTGTTGAGCAAAATTAAACATCGACACACACATACACACACAAAAAAAAATCAGTGATATGTAAAGAAAATCAGTAATATATAAAGAATAATATCAAGTATTTGAGTCACGAAAGTATGGCAAAGAGCTTTAGCCTAGCGTTATCTTCTTGAAAAGTTAACTGTCTAATGTAAACTGGCTCCTAGTTAAATCACATATGGGCGAACTCATGAAAACGTCAACTATTCAGTGGTCGTATCCACTGAACCATAGATGCCTGCAGAATTATATCAAAATAATAAAAATGTATCTTTTTATATGAGTATAACAATAAAATGCATAATTTAATAGTTTTTGTTAAATTATTTAAAGTATTATTAAGTTCTAACTAAGTTCATATTATTATTATGTTCTTATAAATTCAGATAAAATAACATTTTAAACAATTAAATTAACATCGTATTCAGCAACATACTTTTAAAATAGTTGTTGCGCCGAATAGCTGGACACTTGCAACTTAGCTGCATTTCTTGGGAATTGCCAATACACAATGGGCATTTTCCCATCTTATCATTGAGTTTCCAGAGCACGCCACAAAAGGCGAGTGGCTTACCCTTGAAAAATCAAGTTCCTATCCGATTTTAATAAAAAACACCCCAAGGTACAGATGTGAAGGTCTCCCACCTCTCTTATCCTACCAACAAACATTTCGAGGGGACTTTCTACTCACCATTATTTTAAGTGTCCCCATGATGCACACATACTGTACGTTTACAAACATCCAAGACTTCTTCGGGATTCAAACCAGCTCCTACCGATTCGACAGCCAGCATCGCTAACCACTATATCGATTTGAAAGGTGCTTTTAAAATATTAATTTTAAATAGCAAGATGTTGACATCTTAAAGTATAAATTTTCATATCATAGAAACATCCGGGCGTTTGCGAACGATACTGTGTTAGTAATTAGTGGCAGAACTAGAGATTTCTCGAAAGGAATGTGGACTATTCCCTCCAACAACTTAATATAGAATGCCACAGAACTAAAACTCTGCATTTCGCAAGAGAAGTCCAAGCTATATTTTCTAACAAACTAGGGCAAAAGCTTTCAAGGAAGCTCATCTTTATCCTTGCGAAAAGAAAATGAAGATTACCCAAGTTCTGAAATTTCTGTGTTCTCACTTTGGTAACTAAGTTAACTTTCATTTTCAGAGACACACACACACAAAAAAAACAATTAACATCGCTGATGACATAAAAAAAAGTGAAGGACAGCAACTAGAGACTTAGTCCTCATACTCAAAGAATTTTATATAAAACGGTAATATCGAGTATAATTAATTACAAAGCCGAAATGTAGACGGGGAGCATGGCAGAAAGGATGAAGAGGAAACTCTTTGCTATGCAGTGATCTTTTCTTCAATATATCTTCAAAGCCTACAGAACACTAGCTGTTTACTCTTTATGCATTCTTACTGGTATACCTCCTCTACATTTAATTGTGACAAAGAAAGCAGCAAAAGGTTAAGCACTCCAGTAGAAAGAAGATGCTTACCTGACGGGCACCATCTTTCATGCATCCAAATATGAGTCTTCAGCCATTCTACCCCGCAATGTATGGTAATTTAATAAGCAATATGGAAGCATCGTCAGTTTATCGTTAAGATTGTCCCAAAGCATACACGGATGGCTTTAAAATTCAAGGAGAACTGGACGTAGTATTATTATCTACTCATCTTCCTCTGTACCGTCAAATGGCAAAGAAAATTGTCATCAGAAAATTCGGTTTATCAGACCAAACGTTCAGCAATACGATATGCAGTAAATAAGGCTATCTCAAGTGATTTCTGGACAATGGCCGGGTATTCAGAGAGTCAGTCTGTTTTATATGCCTTGAAGGGCAGAGACAATACCAATCAACTTGTTTAAGAAATACAAAACACCGTAAGCGCCCACCTAGAAATAAAATTGTTTCTCAACTGGTTGAAGGTGCACAGTGGGAACGACGGCCACGATACAGCTGAATTCCTTGCAAAGGATGCTACGACTAACATCAGCAGTGATATATTTCAAGTTATGTGGCAAAAGTCCCATACAAAATTGACCCTAAAATGAGATTTTGCATTTCAAGGCAAAAGAGTTCATAAATTTTTCCCGAGAACTGACAAAGAGACACTTGATCATGACCACGTTGTTAAGTATATCGCAGGCACTGCTCTTTCTCCTCCTACTCCCATGACAGTGGCATGTGTCCCACGGATCTCTGCGAGTCTGGGAAAAGGAGTGACCCTGTTAATTGCATTTTGTATTGTGATCTGACAGAGAGAATATATTTGATAAAGCCTCGCGATAATCTAATTCCCTTTAAAAATAAGGAATAAAGAGTAGACATCTTAAACCAAGATCAGACATTTTCTACATATCCAGAGACCCGGATTTGATATTTGTCACGTCTAACGTCACTGCATCTGTATAATTTTATTAAAATATGTTAATTGAACTTTCATAATATAATATAATGTTTCAACAATTTCATTTTCTTTCGAAAAGCGCAATTAGGTCCAACTTGGCTCTGTATTTTTGCGGCAAAGGATTATTTCCGGCAATTGATACATTTCAGAATGCAGTGCTGATGGCAGGAATTCCAAAGAATCTGACACATGAGATCTTACACATGAGAAAGGGCATCTGAGCGAACATATTGACTTTCGAAGGACTCAGTTGCCCAAGTTTTTACGGAAAAACATTCTTTGTATTAATTGTCTATGCTGCTATGCTCTACGCCGCTCAGCTGGTACAGTGGTTGGTGACAGTAACTGCTGTACCGATAGCCCCGGGTTCGAATCCTGGAGAAGGCATGGATGTTTGCAAGCGTATATTGCCCGCGTGGCATGGGGGTATTCAAAATACATGGCGAGCCAAAAGTCCTCTCTAAGCCTGTTGGTAGGAGAAGTGAAGTGAGAGTTCTTCAGACCGCGCGCGAGATATTCTTCCTCATAATGTGGGTAGAAGCTGAATAGTAAATTAAATTCTGAGATCCCTCAATCACCCGTGGCACTACGGAGGTACTGGCCTAGCTTTTACCTGCATCTGTTATCTATCTTTCATGGCCAACAAGATTTAATTACAAGTAAATTTTTCCAGGATATAAATTATCGCATCTTTTCGATGTGTTTCTAGGATTTAATGACAGTAAATTAACTTCTTATACATTTGAATATTCGTCTTAAATCTACACTCACGTTTGTGAAAATTGCAACACCATGAAGGACTTACGCGAGTGAGCTGAAATTTTCAGGAAATGCAAAGTAGCGCATGATATGCAAATGATTAGAATTGCAAATCCGTAGCGCATGCGTATGCTGAGCAGCGCCCTCTGAACGGCTGATGGATCCGAATAAATAGACGGCTGTAGCGAGGCGTGTATGGTTATCGGTGGTTATCTGCTAGTGGTAAACGTTAACTCAATCTGTACTTATGCCTCGTCGACGAAAGAGAGCGAGATTTGAACAACTTACAGAGTTTGAACGAGGGAGAATCATCGGCCTTCGTGAAGCTGGATTGTCGTATCGTGCAGTAGCCTCTCGTGTGCAGCGTAACAGCAGCACAGTGATGCGCGTTTGGAAGCAGTGGACGGACGAGTGTCGGACAACTCGGAAATCCGGGAGTGGACCCCGAAATGTGACGTCAGCTCGCGATGATAGACACCTGGTCCGCATGGCGCGGACGGACCGTACAGCTTCCTCTAGACAATTGGCAGCACTGTGGTCAATAGCTACAGGTGTTTCATTGTGTGCTTCATCAATTCGTAGACGTCTGCTGCAGTGTGGACTGCGCGCACGGACTCCTTTATACAGGATCCCCCTAACGCACGACCATCGCCGCCTGCGGCTACAATGGGCCAATCAGCATAGAGACTGGCGTGCTGATTGGCAGCATGTCGTGTTTTCTGACGAATCCCGCTTTAATTTGTGGTACCATGATGGCCGCATTCGTGTCAGACGCTATGCCGGTGAACGCCACCTTCCGGAGTGCATTATCGAACGCCACAGTGGACGAACACCCGGAGTTATGGTCTGGGGCGCCATAGCATATCATAGACGATCTCAATTGCTACGAATTGTGGGCAATCTGAACAGCAACCGGTATATCCGTGAAGTTCTACAGCCCGAAGCTGTTCCCTTCCTTCAAAGCTTGCCAGGCGCTGTATTTCAACAGGACAATGCCCGCCCTCATACTGCTCGGATTGTTAAATCCTTCTTTGCAGCGCAGCAGGTACAGCTTCTTCCTTGGCCTGCGTGTTCCCCGGATATGTCGCCAATTGAACATGTGTGGGATGTCATTGGTCGGCGTCTTGCTCGTGATCCTCGTCCTGTTGCGTCTGCAGACGAACTTTGGGTACGCGTACAAACGATATGGAATGCTCTTCCTCAGTCAGACATTCAAACTTTGTTTGACTCCATGCCACGTCGTGTAGCAGCACTTATTGCGGCGCGTGGTGGCCACACAAAATACTGATTCTGATCTCTTGTTCTTGTTTGTTTGCTTTGAACATTTAATCATTTATTTGTACCACTACCACTCAACTGTGTATTAAATTGCATTCAATTATGACGATTCCTTCTTGGTGTTGCAATTTTCACAAACGTGAGTGTATGTTCATCGTTTTAATCTTTGCTACATACTGTATGTTCAAATGTTACGAATAACTAGCAGCTCATTATGCTTTTGCCATTGGGAAGATATATTTCGTTTGTATAATCGAATTTATTTTCTCTTTTACAGGTGATTTACCTAATTTATGTAAATTTTGGTCTCAGCAGGTAAGCTTTTCTTTATATATTCAGTTTATGTGTGTGAACGTTATTCAGTCTCAATACCTGATCCGTGTTCGTATAAGAAAAAGGAAATTAATGCATAATTTAAATTTTAACTAAACTAGCAAGAATTTAACATCACAAATAGAGGAACACACAACAAAAAGGAACTAGACTAAATGATATTTTTAAATATTTAAATTTTTGTTAAAGGTTTGGATTTATTTATAACAACAGTGTTTATTTATGTTTAAATATATGTTATAGATTTATGTTTTATGTGTAAATTTACTTATATGTTATGCAATATTTACTTATGTTTAAAAATCAAATGATTACACACCGACATCGTTAATATACTGATCAGAATCATATTATGTCGGTTACAGTAATATTGCAAATGCTTATAGTTATCAGTTCGATAGAGTAAACTAAAAATAAAAAAAAGTTCAAAGAAAAATTACGAAAAAGGGAAGAAAGTGCATGAGATAACAGCGATGATAGTAGGCGATGTTACAGTCATTGCGAATTATTTTTCTCCTCAGCAGTACTTAATTTAATCGCGAATAATCTGGAATATATAAACATTGTTAAATCATCCATTAAAACTAAACTTTTTAAATCGTAAAAATTAAGTGGACAGTCACTAATCTTCTGTTTCTATTTAAATACAACAGCAATATAAACAAGAACCATTGTTCTCTGTTTTTTCTCGTTCCGAATGCTATTTTAGTTTGCATAATAAAATTACCTCGTTCTCCAAATTAAACTGCTTATAAATTCTTATAGCATTTCTCTGTTAATTATAAAATTAGTTATTCCTATTTCATCTGCTTTTCTTAACGGCTTTTGGATTAGCACTAATTTTGAACTAGCCGTGGACACCGTCGCACGTATTTACCTGGGGCTAAAAAGAAATCAAAAGTTTCTTTTGCAATAATAGGTAGTTAATATGTAATTTTGTAATACTAACACTGATTAATCAGTTAGGCTTGTCTAGGTATGTAATATATGACATTAGAAGTATTTTTCCTTAACTAAAATAATGCTGTAAATGTTTATGCAAATTGTTAGTTACATATACTACAAGTTTTATGTAAAACGATTAGATGAATTATTTCAAATGAAGTAACATTTTAAATAATTAACAACTGCATGTATTACGTTTTAACTGTTCAGTTTATTTCTAACCCAAACAGGTTGAACTACCAGTATTTATCGGTCTTAACTACTTGGCCATTAGTAGGGCTGCTGCGTTGTTGGAAAATAGTACTTAAAGTTCCCATAGTAAACAGCATACGTTTGATATAATGGCAATACATGCCAAGCTAAGTGGGCAGTAACGTTTTCCTATAGGAAGCGACTATAAATGTTACTAACGTCAAATTTATTTCATAAATATTTAATTCAAATTTTGTTTAGATAGTGAAAGCGCAGTAAAAGACTAGAATAAACCTTATAAAACTAGATTAACTTTTCTTTTTAAACATTAAAATGTCTGAATTTATTAGACAGCAACATTGGGTGATATTTTATTAAAAAAAGAATCGAACTTGTGATGTAATTTTCCATATTATTTAACAGCTTGTGGGGTTCCACCCTTTTATTTCGCAGTTCAATGTGAGAAACCCCTTACACTGATAAGCGAATAATCTCTTGAGTGTGTGAACAGAGACGTAAGACTCAAAAAGGGTTAACTACCCTTTACTTCTCAAAGTAAAGGTGAACACAGTCTGCTCCTATCTCAGAGGGTACAGCAAAGCCTCCAATTGGTCTTGACCTCAAATTAATAAGAATTAAACTAAAGCTTAATTAAAATTAAACTAAAGCTTAATTAAAATTAAACTAATGCTTAATTAAAAGATATAGCCGAAGCTATCAAGATTCTAAATAGTTCGCCCCTAAATCTTAATTAAGTCGTCGAAGCTATCAAGGGCCTAAAGTACAGCCGAGCGTACTAGTAGCTTAGAGAGAGAGTAGCGAAAAGCAAACGCGCGCTAGTCAGAACTCTGGCTCTCTAACGAAGTCAGTGAAGCATCAACTTAAATACTACTCTTACTCATTTACATTAAAAGCGATTCTGAAAATACATTTTGGTAGGAAATTGTAAGCTCAAGCCAGAAGGGATCGGAAAGGGGCATAAACTTAAAATAACTGTTGTAAAATTAGGATAAACCTTACAATCTTTTATGTTAAAATTCCCACTTTAAAGCTACTATTACACTTTTAAAGCAATTATTTTAATGATCTATTTCTACGTTTAAAACATGTAGTTGTGATTTTCCATTTTTCTATTGGCCTGCCAATTGCCATTCGACTGAGAGTAATAAATTTAATTCTTATTCTCTTTATAATGCTTAACTGTGTAGTTTTAAAGCGATATGTGTTTCTTAATAACTTACATCTTTTTTAATAGTATTTCTGCGAAGTTTAATTTAAAATTAATTCGTTTCTTGTTATTTATGATATATCTAATTAATACTTTTCACATATTTGAGTTAACATTTCAAATCTAAAAGGTATTTTTAACACCTTATGTCACATACCTGAGTAGAGAATAATCACTTGCGCAAGCAGACGCTTTAAGCCTAGCAAAATATTTTGATGCTAGAAAGGTCTTTTCAAAATTTTTGATACCTTACGTTACGTTTTAATACCGTGATTTATCTTCATCCATGTGACTTGGCAAAAGTTGCACTGCATAAATATTGCTTTGCCACACATCATTGGAGGTCAAGAGTACCAGGTGACTACTAAATTTGTCAGTCAAAGGTTTCCTTTGGTTTAATTCAATTTTAATAATCTATCTAAATAAACTGTCGGTCACCAGGTTTCATCTGTCACCAACTATCTTGACAAGCATATTTGATTTTCTTTAAACGACTCAACTAAATATCCTACTTCACCCATAACAGTGACTTATGGGTCCAATTTATTCTTAGAGCGTACTGATGTCTTTCATTTTAGATTGATTTAGTAATCTAGCCTAAATTTACTATACCGTTCCATAACTATGACGTATGAGTTCATTTCCAGAAACAGTCAATGCCTGTGTCAACTATTATTAACTGTCATGATAGCCATCAATACCCTTTGGTTTAATTGTAATATAAAACTAATATTTGTATGTAATGCAGCACCCCACACTATTGGCCTATCGGTTACTGCTAGTGTCAGTCAGCATGTAGGCTATCGGTGACTAACGATGTATACAGTTATCAACGATCTTAGTTTAATTTTATTTTAATAATCCATTTAAATTTAGTGCTGCGCCTCACACCAGTGACCAACATGTAGACGACCAGTGGCATCTGCCGGTCATCGGTGATCTCTTTTGAGTTTTATTTTAATACTTTCATTTATACCGTTGTTACACGCCAGCTAACGTCAGTCTGCGGGTCACCATTACCAAAGTTCTTGTTAGTGATTTTCGGTTAAATTTTATTTTACTACTCTACTTAAATGATATTACTTCAAAATATATATAATTCATAATATGTCAAATTTATAATATTTATGAATATTTAAATTTCTTATGAAAATTGTTTGTAATAACGTTTGGTGTCTGGCTCGTTGGTGCATATGTAACCTCAGTATTTTAAACATTTTAAAAATATTTGAAAGGTTCTGTGACTAAAGTAATGGCAGCATACACATTTTTCGGAATGCTTATGTAACCATTTTAAGCGACCATGCTCATTCAATGGGTTTCAATGGTTTACTAAGGTACTGCTTAATATGGGACGCGGTAAGTGTGCTACCATTACGCCACTGGAGGGAGAAAAGATCTTGTAGGGGTCCCTGCTTTCAAGATGACAATGTCGCCATTTCCCCAAATCAGAGTGCTCAGTCATAGTTTGAAGAACACGAATTTAAAATAAATATCTTATCTGGTTTGCATAATCACCCGACTTAAATATCATTGCACCTCAGTGGTCTGTGCTGGAAAATGTAGTGAGATCCCTGTTTTCTCTCAACATCTCTCAAGGAATTAAATCAGTTTCTGGTAGAAAAATTGCATAAAATATCTTTCCTTTCTGTTAGCAGGTGAACCTGCAGCTATAACCTTGGACCCTTATTGAAATCCAATCCTGGAGAAGGCAAAGATGTTTGCAAATTTATCGTATCTTTGCAGCAGAGACATACTTAAAATACTGTCAAGCCGAAACGGATGGGAGCCCTTCGGATTCTCCTTGCCCCTCAGGGCTTCTCTCCAGTCAAGATTGGAACGGAGCTGAACAATGGTCATAATATCGCTTGTCAGATGTCCAAAGCTAGGCCAAAGAAGACCCTCACTACTACTTAGCTATGATGATTTCATGGATCTCATCTAATAATCCTCACAGATCAGGACGATTGGAACAAACAACACCACCAAAATACCTTTTACCATCCTTCAGAACTATTTTGCATCTATCAAACAGTATCTGAAGCATTTTTGGATGCTGAAAGTGCTCTTGCATCAGTTTACAAACATCGTTCTTCATATTTTCAAGCATCAATTATTTTGGAAAATTACTGTATTTTTAGGCATCTGGTTTTGAAAATAAGCGTGTACGCGACTTTTGACGAGTAGTTTTAATTGATTAACATTTACATTTTATTTTCTGGCAATACTTTTGGTTCATTGGAGAGTCTTTCTCACGCAATGACTCACAAATTTAGCTTATAGAGCAACAAGTATCGAAAAGCTATGAGAGTCAAAGCTTTGATGCGCTACATTTGAAATTAGTTTATAGAGGCAACACATTAGGTCACTTCCTCTTGCAAACTGTGAGGTCATCATGTATTTAATATCGGCCGTGCAATGTTTCCGCGTTTTTGACTGTAGAATACTAACAACAATAAACAGAGAATGTTTTGACGTATTAAACAAAAATCTAAATGAAGATGATATAAGCAGTCACTGGAAGCTGTGTAGTGAGCAGTCGTCTGAGGATTTAATTATGTTGAGGTGAACAAATGTGATTATTTGAAAAAAATAGAATTACAGTTATCCGAAGTTTTATCGTCTCAACACTAGGTACCCTGAACTCCAGTTATAGTAATCTCTTTTTTTTCCTTCTTATTGTAAATTTAGGATTTTGTTGACGTGTTTGTAAATTGTCCTCTTTGATTTGATCAATATAAAGTATATCACAGTACCATATTGTATCGTACCGTTGTAAATTACGTTTATATATATATTTTTTGTTTGTATTTTATTGTATGTTCGTTTCTCCATGTTCCGAAATACTATATTTGTCTTTTGGTTTATTTATTTATTTAGTATAGTTTTTTTGTAACTCTCATAAATATTATACAAAATGCACCTTAAACGAAGAGGAATTTACTGTATAATATAGTTAATAAATAAATAAATAAATAAAACCATAACATTTCGCGCTAACATTTTCTTAAGTAACAACTGTAGCTGCGGGAAAACGGTACGGACATTATGTAATGCTGAGGTATCCCAAAAGAGGAAATTTAAACGTCAAACTACTATCAACTCCCGATTATACGAGATAATACTGGAGACGACATCCGCGGTTAACTAAAAATCGCGGTTAAAATGAGGGTAGTTAGAAAACATAGGGAAAAGCAATAACCCGTATTTTACTTAACAAAAAACTTCCAGTTACAAGTTATTCATACTTTCAACGTTTATGGATCCTGTATAGACACAACAGTTGGCAGTAGTTGATGTTATTAACGGTATAACATTTGATTTTCAATAGGATTCTGTGATTAAATTAAAAATTTAAGCAAGTTTATTTACACCCATTCTATAGTACATGCGAGACTTATTATGATGTCTTAGCATTTCACTCATCTTATCCTGTGTTAAATCAGAGTCAAACAAATATAAAAGCACCGACTCCTTTTGCTGTTCTTAATGGACGTCAAATATCAAGTGAAGCATTAAACTTCCTCTCGTTAATTTCTCATCAGTATGAAGGGTCAGGCAATTAAAATGATTGCTGTCATTTTTTTGAGCAGCTTCAACACTTCTAATGAGCCGTGTGTTGGACGACTTAAACTTCTTTAAAAGTTTTTGTTTCTTTGAATGAGGCGCAACTCAAATGAATGAGCACGTTTTCTGTGGATGAGCCACGGGATGTCATCGAAATGTACCATGAAGTTCATCACAAAAGAAGGAGAGAAGTGCGATTTTGATATATTTTATTGTAAGATGTCAAACCTTCTTAGCTTATTACAGTTTTCACTATGTTAACTGATGATCAACAAAAGAAGGCGGGTTAAACGGGCCATGTCATGTTTTTAAGTTATATGCTGAGGAGCGATGGAAACAAAGATATGATACAAAACACCAGCCTCAAACAAAACTGTCTGCAGAAAATATAAACAAGGAAAGAAAAGTACGTAGAATAAGAGCAGTAATGACGGATGATGATTGCCGAATAAACTCTTGACAAAAAACGAGAAATTCTAACCGACTTTTTTAGGCTAGTCTGAACTAAATGATATTCAAATTTTCTTGTCCGTATTGTTCTTTAATGCCAGTTTTAACTTAACTTCTGATAAAGCTTGTTCTTCCTTTACTTACAAAGTATTCTTTTGTTTTTAATACTAATTCAATTTACATAAGCACATTTTGCTAATTAAACTGTTTTAAATTAAACCCAGGTAAATAAGGTTGTTGTTTCCGAGTGCTTTCTTTACTACGGAAGAATGGTTGCAAGAGCCTCAGAGAGGTTGGACTTCTATTTTCCACCCCAATTTAAGGGAGAGCAATCGAGGGCGTAGCAGGGTCTCTCATTCCTCTCCTCTGCTGCCAAATCTCACGAAAGTAGTTTTGGCTGGCCACATATTTAGAATGCCCCCATGCCGAAAAGACACTGTATGTTTACCTCTTCCGGGATCCAAACACGGCAATCAGAGAGACTAACCACTATCCCTTCTTGGCCGTGGTAAATCTGGTTTTGAGTATATTAAAGAAAATCTTGTCCAAGATGAAATCGGAAGCTGTTTCCAATTGACGTAGCCTAAGAAATTTCGTATATCTACCGAAATATTACAGTACATAAGTGTAAAACTAAAGTTACTATGCAGAGACATTAGGTTATTTCGAAACAGAAGAGATGAAAAATGAACAAAACCCTCGCCGGGACTCGAGTCACGGACCACTCGAATACGCGTCGAGTGTGCTGACCACTACACAACGAAGGCATGCCAAGAAAGCTGGAGAAATACGTTATATACTCCCCTTTTAAATCGCGATTGGGGATTAGATAACCTAATGCCAAATCCTGGGGGTGGAGAATCATCATCCACCACCCTTTTTAGTTTGGGCGCCTCTTGTATAGACATTAGGTATTTTTTTGAAAAGCAGGAAATTGGAAAAAGGAGCAATGCCCTCGCCGGAACTCGAACCACGGACCTCTCGAATACGCGCCGAGCGTGCTGACCACTACACCACGAAGGCATGCGAAGAAGGCGGGAGAAATACCTTATAACTACAGAAACACCTAATGTGAATCCTAAAACGACCCTCACGATTCTAGATGATGCTGGCTTTCTCTGGAGGAGGTCGTCTGAGAGAGGTTGTATTTAATATCAGCGTCGATTTACGATCTCGGAAGTACTGGTCGCTTTGAGAGATGATTGTTTGTCTTGGGGAAGGGGTTACCACCATAGGGTTCACTGTAATGCCCTTTATATAACGATTTCACGCATTCCGAAAACAAGAGCTTTAACATTAAAAACTCCATAGCGAACAAAATTTCTCTAATTTTGGAGGCCGCTACGTTACGCTGCTAAGGCATTTATCATCTACTCGCTCTGCCATTTCAAAAATAACCGTTAATAAAAGATCTTAAGTTTGTCTTTCTAATTAATGACCGTAAATTTTTAACTGAGAGACTGAAAAGCAATGATCATGCTTCAGTACAATTCAAGTCTTCGTATTTTTTAATTACAATCTAACGAATGCAATTTACAGACCATTGCATTTGAAATACATCCCACTAATAATTTTATGGATATTTTCACCGTTATTTTAATGAGGAAAAGAAGTTTCTTGCTTATCGTATTACGTACCTCGCTACAGAAAAATCTTTTAACTTCATTATTATTATTATTATTATTATTATAACTGTTGTACTGCAAGTTTAGCTAATCAAAAAATGATCGTAATACTCTGTTCATGGACTCGAGACAGGGGGATGTCGTTGATACTTACTACAGTTCATGTAAATTTTGCATAAAGCGTTTCGTAAAATAAACTTTTAAATCAAAGTTTTTTTATTCAATATTATTTATGCAAAAATGTACATTATTTTTGTGCATTTTGTTTTATGGTTTCAATTTATGTGCTGTAAGTATACACACTTTAAGCCTAAATCTTTTATTTTAATTTTTTATTTATTCATTAATTTATTAGCTCCAAACAGCTATTAGTCTCGAAATACGATTTTGCGTTGTTAAATGTATAAGGTATTTCTCCCGCCTTCTTCGCATGCCTTCGTGGTGTAGTGGTCTGCATGCTCGACGCGTAACCGAGAGGTCCGTGGTTCGATTCCCGGCGAAGGCGGTGCTCATTTTTCACCTCTCCTGCTTCGTAATAACCTAATGTCTCTACAAATGTTGTGCACTGTAAATGCAGTGTTTAACTTTCCATTCGAGTGTGTTGCCGTTTGGCAAAATGTAAGACATTTATCCTTCGTATTTTATCTGTCTACTGCTGATTAATAAACTAGGCTATTTTATAGTAGTAGATGAAGTTATTTTTGTACTTTTTAAGCAGATTAATTTAAATAAACTGCTTCAAAAAATCTATGACTCTATAAGTGGTGTCCGAACCAAAAAGGTGGTGGACGATCATTCGTCGCCATAAGGGTTTGGGGACGGGTCCCCTCATATCCGACCGTGGAGATTATATAAGCTATTTTTGTTTCCTATATTTTTCCTATATTTTTGATTATATAAGCTATTCGTGTTTTCGTGGCGTAAATGGATACTATGTCCAGCTAGCGATCGGAAGTTCCCGTGTTAGAATCCCGGCGAAGGCACTTCTCGTTATTCACTCTTCCTGCTCCGAAAAAGAAACATAGTGACTCAAAAAATTCATATCTTATATCTAAGTTAAAAACACTGAATAATTTTTATAGAATTACGTTATTTATTTTTTCTCCTTTCAGGTACACAGAAGATATATGAATTTCCTGAGTTAGTCTAAACGAGTATTTATCTAGTATCTTATAAAATGTTTCACTTTTTCACTTGGACCATCTCTACTGAATATCTGTACTAATAAATTATATTAAACTTTAAAAGAGCCGTTTTGGGAGACCATTGAAATCTAAATCACTTCAATTTTTGTACTTATTTATTTACTTTTTTGAAAAAGAGAAGAGTCTAAAAAATTCTGAATGTTTCTGCTACAAAGCTAAATAAGCTATGAGCAAATTGAAGTGATTGAATTGTTTACGAATTCAGTAACCAACTATTTATAGAAGCTGTAAAATATTTAGCTAAAATTTCGACTCATGGATGACATCTAGTATATCAAACAAAATAATATTCGAAATAATTTATTTAATTCAGGAAATCCACTATATATCAGAAAAGAAATTAATCAATATAACGGAATGCTTTGTGCTTTTTTTAATTTGCGCAATTAAAACAAATCCTGAAGACGCATAGAATAAGGAGAAATCTACAGAAGTAAGAGCTGGTAATCAGTAATGATAAATTTATTAGAAAATTCCTTTATGTAAAAACGCAACAAACGATGCTATACATGGCCTATGGTTGGAGAAGAAAGCAAAGCATCGCGTGGCGCGCTGACATTCTTGAAATCGTAATGCCACATGTTTAAAAATATAGTGGAAAATCATGCAAAAAATATATTTTGATCTTTCTCATTTAAGAGCAGAGCGAAAGGTCGCTTTGTTGAAAACTGCAATATATTGTTAGGAATTTTATATATATGTAAATAATTTTAGTGAAATTATATATGAAATTTTAATATTTTTATAAAATGAACAAGGATGCGTGTAACATGAAATGCGTGAAAGAAACGAAGCTCTATCGGAAAAATAAGTTTACAGGGCAAATCTCTTTATCGAGATAAATGCCTGTCTTTCTAAATTGGCGAGATATCGCCAAGCTGGCAATGTTTTTGGCTACTTATTTTTGTGGCCAAATTACGCTAGAAATCTTCAAAATCTGTAATCTTCGCGACCATTTGGTGATATTTGGGTCCGGTTTCTGTATATAATTGATATTGTAATTGAATAAGTGTAATTGATCACTAAATGTAACTGTAACCGTATCGGCACATCATATGCCTTCCAGTAATTTCAAGAAGGTACTAGAAATCACAGTGGCCGGAAGAAAACTACTATATAAGACCAAGGAGAGTATCGGTTTCTGAGTTGTTAGTTCAGAGCATTATCGGAGCATTGAAAGATATCCGTGTGAGCTTCGCCTTTTAGACGCGTTTCGCCCTAAATTTTGTTTAACGCTCTTTGTAATTTGGAGTGTAACAACTGATCGTGCTCTGTGATACTGAAAAGAGCTGTACAAGTGCTTTTATGGAAAGTTCCAGAACTGTAAAGTGTTTCTTTCGGTAAAAGTAAATTTTATCAGACAGTCATCGGTTCTGTGTGCATTCAATCTGTTACGAACTCGTACGCGTAAAACAATGTTATGGAGTTGTATTTTTCGATAATGGGATTTAAAAACGCTGTAGATTAACCTTTACCGGTTAACAAAAAGTACAAAAATTTCTTTAAAATTGCATCATATTTTTAAAGGTCGCAAACTAAGATTCTAAATAAACTTAACGTAGGGCATTATTTTCGATTTATTCAATGTTATAGATTGCATTCTACGACGAATAGTTGATTTATATATCATTTATATAGTCATTTATATGTAAAGAAAATTGCTTCAACATCAGTTAAAAAAATCTGCGTCACATTTTGGAGAAGGGGGGACGAAAGAGCATCGACATGCGTAGGCCCGTTCCTCAGATGCTCCCATCCAATTCACCAGGCAAGCAAGCATCACGGAATAATTACTTACATTCTGTTCTTATTGATGTGTATCTCGGAACAGCACGAGACCCAGTCGTCCAGATCCAGATAATGGAAAATTATCATTCTTCGCATTTTATTTTAGGTGCCATTAGTTGAATGCTTTTATAGTCTTTTCTAGAGCTGGTAAATGTGTGAAATCAATGGTGTCTTTATCGAGACTCGTACCAGGGATTTTTCAATTATTAATTTGAGTGTTGATCATTTATACTAGGACAGGGACAGGGAAAAGTGGACGGAACACCAAAACTTAGCGTAGGGATTTACAGATATTGCTCCATCGCACTTTGTACTAGCACAAAATCCACCATGGGACACAGAACGCCCCGCCTCGGGAATTGGTCCAACGAGGAATTCACCGCACAACGTACAGTGTGCTCACCTTTCTCCATTCGGCTGACCCTCCGCGTGGCCATCTCAGCCATGCACTCTGCATTTATTGGTATCTCAATGCATTATATATCATACAGTATAAATGTAGTAGTACATTACATAGCATATAGAAATATCAAACTTTGCCCGAAATTTTGCACTGATAAATGTAGATAATTTCGTTCGCATCTAGAATTTTATTCCTCGGTGAGCATTCTTTCCGCTATTCACATAACTTTAAATTTGTTATCTTATTCTCTAATTGCTATATACATTTCTGATCATTATATTTTCTTAAATTAAACTAAACATAGATTTTTTCGTACCTTTTCATTTTTTGCCGAGTAAAATATTACTGATATTTATTAGTATGTGTAATTTATGTCATACTTTACACTACGGCAGCACGCACGGGGGAATAATATAATTCCTCTGACGCGCACAAACTATTTCGATTGTTATTAGACGCTGTAAATATCTAAATCTTCTTAACCATGAGAACCCAAACAATGGCTAAGTCTTTAAAACCTTTGAATACTGGGAGTTCGACTTGGGTTCAATTCTAGGCGAATGGGTTGACTGCATGACTGTTTTTGTGGGTTTCCCCATATGTAACTTGAATACGAGCTGGTTTCCCTTAGAAAATCCTCCACGAAGGTATATTCTTCTCATACAGATAGCCGTCGTGTGTTTTGCGTAACCTAACCATGTGTTTTGCGTAACCATTATTAAAACCTCTTCGCTGATTTGATCCGGATATAATAGGTTTCATCTGCTCCGAAATTTTTCGAATTCGAAAAACAAAATAAATATCAAACAGAAAAATTCAAAGTTTTATGTTTATAAATCTTACCCTATTTTCAGAATCCTTATCCCGGAACTGTACTCATGGTCGAGTGACTTTCGAACGGACTCCTGGCCTCCAGCTACCAAGCAAAGAGCTCGACAGATTGGGTCCTCTCGAATTCTTGACTAAGACCTCTCCGACGGCGTGCTACAGAAAATGTCTAGAGAGTGACCTCTGTGAAGGTTACTTCATCGACCACGAAGACCAAAAGTGTGTCTTACTGAGAGGAGAGTCTCAAGTCTTACCTTTCAAAGGTCCGCTGGAGCACAGCAGTGCTTGGAGTTACCACAGAAAGATATGTTTAGGAGGTTAGTATATTCAGTGCATTTTGCTGAAAAATTCCGAATTCTGTTGACAGTTTGTAAACAGAGAAGCACGGAAAATTTCTGAATTGTAGTGTATGAACTCTGATTTTCTAAAATATTGATCTTAATAAGATGTGCGCAAAAGTTCTGCTATTCTACGTGACACAAAAATTTAAAAAAATGAGTTCCTATGTAGTCACTTAATTACCCTTATTTATTATGACCTCTTGCCGCACCTTATGATCCTTATTACCCTGAAGTGCCTAGTTTAAAGTATCAGACTACAGTGTATACCATATAGTAAAGTGTACTGTCTTTAGAAATGTATTTAATAGAATTTTTCCAAAAATTTCGGACTGTTATGTTATGCTGTTTTATAATATATTTATCATTCATGCACCTTGGCGAGTGTCGCGTCAAAGATTGCGTCACCATACATTGCCGATCGTAAAGTCGTAGGTCACAGACATTCTTTGATTTAGTATTAATAATGTATCGGAATTTATTGCTTTACCATGCATCATAAATGATTGGCTGACTGGGATAAATGGCTCTGATGAGCACCAATGTTTTTTGGTTTAATTTTATTGAAAATTAAACCTAAATGATTTAGAAATGCCCAAAGCAGAGTCTTTCCGCTTTTCTAGATCACTGTATATTTATACGCAGCAATGACCAGCTTTGGTATTTCTTCGGTAACCCGTGACCTTAACGACGACCAGCGCCCTTGAGCTCATTTTGTTTTTAAAAAATACCTAAATTTACGTCATCATCCATGCCAGTGACCTACGTATTTGACCATCACGATGTGGGCTAACATCTGAGTGAATGCGCCAGTCACGTGTGTAAATTTTGTGGTTATATAATGGTTCTTTCGCCGAATGCACTGATAGATTTTCTAACAGAAAAATACTACTGAATACATATAAATTAAAATGCGTTTGATTTACATTATGTTACAACTAATGAATTTTGCAAACATTTTCATATTATTGTAATTTATAAAATATGTTTCCAGTGCCATACATCACATACCTCGTACAGAACCGTTTGCTTTTATGAGTCGTTGTAAATAAAATATGCAGTGTATATATATGCGTTATATAGAGTGTGAAAATACGGTATATACATTAAAAATACGGAGTATACATTAAAAAATATTTTAAACCTTTTTGGTTGTAAAAGAAACTGACCCTGAACTATAAGTGAAATACGTAGTACATGTATTATGTATACAACATGAATATTTAATAAGCTCAAGTCTAGTATTCAATTCCTCATCGAAAGAAAAAGCATTTATGGTCACTTAGTAGAGCAAATTCTATTAAGGCCAAAAGGGGTGGCGTTTCGTCTGACATTTTCTTCATCTGCCTTCCCTTGCAGACGATCGGTCCGGAAAATCTCCAGAAGGGATGTTTGTTTTCCGGGATTCGGGAGAGTGTTTGTGTTTGACTTGTTCCTAATGGAAGTAAATGGAACGACGGATTTGTCTTTGAGTGGGAAATGCGTTCTATAGAATGTATTTCTTGACCTATCGCTTTGCTTCGAGCGACATGCATTCAGACGATAATTGAACAAGAAGATGTGGTTTCCTAATTCTCCCAGTTTATTGTATAGTTATAAATACTGGAGAAATTTTAATACGTTTTGTCAATAATTATATTTAATTCGATGGTTTTAAGAAATATAACCGAATGCAATAATCGTTTGAATATCAAAGAAAAAGAAATAACTCTAAAATTATTGTCCAAGTCAATGGTATCAAACTCAAATTGTATGCGGACTGAGTACAAAATCTGAAAACACCCGACGGGCGAGAATGTTCTTTTAGCACAATGAAAATGTTTTTTAACAAAACAAAACAAATCAAAACAAAAACTGAATTTTAAATTTCTCTTTCAAAATATTTATCAGAACAGATATTAATAATAAAAACGCAAAAGAAAACATTCATATTAATATTTATTTTCTACCTGAATTATACAGTTTGGTATGTGCAAGACGTTTTCGTTGATTACACTTTGTAATTCAAATATAATGACAACTAAGTAATAAAATCTACAGATTGACATTAATTAAAATAATTATTACCTTTTATTGCTTATTAGTTCTCTGACACATAAATTAAAGTACATGTGTCTGTTCCTAAATAATTATAAATTTTGTATGTAAATGTAAAATTTGTTTATCTAATGTGCGTAAACTGGAAAAAAATTACTAGAAATTATCTTCATAATGGTTTGTAAAAGCTCATCGGTCAATCAGATTCTTTTCAGATTAATTTTTCTATGAGAAAATGCTGTTCACATATAAATATTCCCAAACAAAACAATTATTTTCCTGGTGCAAAAAATGTCGCTATTGAGCGTGTTTTATGTTTTTGAGAAGTTCGAATAAAAGTTAATTAAAAAAAATCTGAAAGTTTTCAGATTTTACTTTACGCCCAAAGGGGCGTTTTTTTAACGTTTCGTGTGTTACCTTTATTTACTTCGTAATTAAACCAAAAATTCAGTTCAACAGAAATATCGCAAAATAATTTTAAAATGAGCCTATCTTTAGAATTTCTGATATACAATGTCGCGCCCTGGAGATGAAAATAATTCTTTTTTTTTTTTCGCTACAGTGTTGCCACGGATCGCTTGGAAATCGCTGAGTTTGTTAATCGAAAATTCGTTAAAGTTTTACAAAATATGAAACCGATAATAAAACAAATTCCAAGTTTGGGCTTCCAAATGCCCATATTCAGTGAAGAATTAAGTTATTCAAAATTTGATGGCTCTAGGTACCGTTGTTTTATCACAATGCGGAAAACACACATACATTTATGCAGATTCTCATCATTTAATTCTTTTAAATATAATACAGGGCTCTAATATTTGGTGGCAACAATGTGAAAAGCGAACCGACATTTATAGTGAATCAACTGTTTCAGGCGTCGCATGCGTCCTACGGGCTGTCAGATCTCTACTAATCTAGATGATGTGCCAGGATATATCATATGTACGATTTAAAGTTTTTTTTTAGTAACATATAAATACCAAATGATGTTATGCAAAGGTGTGTATGGGAAAGGGAATAAAACGGAATACATGTTGTTCGGCCACAATCATCAATTTTCATTTTCTTTGCCTTGAAAGCACGACTTATTATTATTTATAGCACTGCTATGGCATACTAATTTAGACACAAAATTCCAATCTTTTCTGAAATGACATTTTCCCAATTTATTTCATTATTTGAGTTATTCGCTTTATTTTACTTCAAAATACCAACTTTTATGAAAATCTCACTAATAGATTTTTAAAAATAGCCCTGAAAATTTTAAGTTCTTGATGTAACTTGAATTTAGGTTAGATTTGATACTAATATCGCTTTTGGATTTTCTTGTTTTTCTCCTGCATGTAATTTTGGCTTAATCTGTCCCAAGTTACAAAATTTGAACATTTGATCACATATGTTAGGAAAAATTGAAATTTTAAATAAATTTATATAAGTTTTTGAAAAAAAACTGTTAATGATGACTTATTCAAATTTGTGTATAGATATTTTTAAACGTATTTCTCACCACTCACTTCGTTATTCAAATGTTTTTGCATCCATACTGTAGTTAGTAACTAGTAAAGCAAAATGCATTTTCTTTCGTTTAACATCTATAAAAATCATTTTCTGATATTAAAAATGCGTTTTTAAAATTAATTTTCAGTTTAATTATTTGTGGAATAAGTCACAAAAGACACTATGTTGATTATTATCTTGGCTGATCTCGATTAAGATAAAAAAATATTAACTTTTGTTTTTAGGCCAAAAGGGAAAACATTAATCCCGAATGGGATATTAGTCTCGAAATGGCATTTTGCACGAAATTTTTAAATGCGTTGTATCACAATTCGAATTCTTGCCACCAAATATTATCGCCCTGTATTATATTTAAAGAAGTAAAATAATGAAGAATTTGCATAAATGTATATATATATTTCTCGCAATGTGATAAAACAATGGTACCTAGAGCGATCAAAATTTGGATAACGTACGTTCCCCCCTCCAAATATCGGCATCTGGAATTTTGAAATTTGTTTTATTATCTATTTCAAATTTTGTAAACTAACGAATTTTGATTAACAAACTCAACGATTTCAAAGCGAGAAATGGCAGCACTGTAAGGAAAAGAAAAACGTTTTTGTCTCCAGCGCGCTAGACTGTGTATTGGAAATTCTAAAGATATGCTGCTTTTAAATATTTTGTGATTTTGCTGTTGAATCGCGTTTTGTGCGGCGTAAGAGCTAAGAATGTGAGATTTAATAAATAAAGTAAACACACAAAACGTTAATAATGAAAAGACAATAAAAGATATTTGCCCAAGCATCTTAGTAAGGCAACTGAACATTGATATGATACACTAAGAAAAGACAATTAAAAAAATGTGTATCAAAGGCATGCTGCATTCGGAATTCTAAACGTATACTGCTATGCTGCTGTTAAAATTTTTGTAATTTTGCTGTTGTATTGTATATGGTGTAAACGCAAAAGAAAAAAACATATACATAATAATAAAGCTAAAAACACACACAAAAAAAAGGGTTAGTAGGGGGAGTGAGTGTAATAGCTAACTGGTAGGCTGAGAGTACAGAGAGAGCATAAAAGACTATAACCTTCGTGGGCGACTTTTAAAATTTGAAATATTTCAGATTTTTTTTAGTTGTTTCAATTTACATTATTTTTCAAAATTGATTTCCAACTTGATATTTCATGTCGCTTGATTTGTGCTTTCTTCATGCTTGATATCTTGCCAATTTTGACAGATTTAGATTCCATTTTTTTTCAGTTCTATTATTTATATCAAGAAGCATTAAAAACACATGTCTATTTAAATTCTGCCTGACTTTAAACGCCAGTAACGTGGAATGTTGACATCAGGAGCTACTTTGCATTACTCTGCTCTACTATAACAGTGTTTCTGTTTTACTTTGTCTGCCTAATTTTATGAATGTAAGTCAGCGATTCACATTTGCCAACATTTTAAATAAAAAATAACGACAAATTAATAACGTTAAAGAAAAATTACTTTTTTTAGCACTAGAAATACCATCAATCTCGATCCTCACTTTCTGTTTCTATCACTTTTCAGATAACAGAATCTTGCTACCAGATGTTATCACCATGTATTACATTCTAAGAAATAATATAGTAAATACAAAAAAATTGCATGGCCATACTTAACTTCTGTCTGAAATTTTAAAGATATACTGTTTTAAATATTTTTTTTTGTGTTGCTTGAATTTTATATTGAGTAACTGTCCAAAAAGTAAATAAATAATAGTAATAAAAACAGAAACGTTATACAGGTCATTTTCTAAGGAACTGAACGTTTTAAATATAAGCTTATAAAAGCCTGGAAGAAATAGAAAAATATTTGGTAATACTTAACACTGTACCGGGAAGTCTAAAAATATTATGCTTTTAAAAATTTTGTGATTTACTGATGAATTTTGGGTGGCGTTATGTGAGATGTTTAATGATGTTTAACGATAAAGTTAAAAAAGGCAAAGAAGAAGTTGCACTGAGTTTAAAAGTAGATTAATTAGGTGCGAGCTTTGCGAATGTATAAAATGCCTTTACAAATCCTCTGTTGCCAGGTTAAAATCTAAGTCCTTTCAGATTTTTTAATAAGTTTAAAAAAAATTTTAAAAAAGAAATTAATTATTAATTTTATTAAGAATATTCTTTAAGGAAAGGTGACAATTGATTACACTTAAAATAAATATTTATTTACACCTCCCAAAAAGTAAATAATATTAAAAAAGCAGTTTAATTAATGATGATTTGCAGAGTGAAAAAAATTATATATTTTAATAATTTTAACTTTTTTAAGTTACAAACTTTACAGAATTAATTGACTATGCTTCCTTTTCCCATTTGTGATATTTTGAATTATTATTCCTCAAGATAATTTTTCCATGTAAAAAAAAAATTGCGTCAAGTTTTATTTGGTCTACTTGCAACCGAGTGGTAACGTCGCTGTAGACTGGCAGTTCGGCTCGAGCTCAAATTCCGGCAAACTGCTGATTTTATGCGAGTTTTTGTCGCTTTCCTCATGTGTAACATGGACTCGAGTCCTCCACGAAAGCATTCATCCTTCTAGGGTATATTTTTGTATACGTTACAGTAATCCAAATAAAAAAAGTTAATTTCATTTAAAAATGTAGTTTTCACCGCTATGTTGAAAATCTTTTACACATGTAACTTTGTTGAGTGCTACGGACTTCTGAATAAAATTACAAGCTTTACAAATTATTCCTCAAATTATGGCAGAGAAGATGACGGCTCTTTCAAAGGGCAGAGGTGCCTTCGTGGAGAACGTTTGGATTTTCTAGAAGAAATTGGATAGTATTTTTGCAATAAAATGCTTAAAATGAGGTTAACAAGTCTTATTTTACTTCCATTTGAAGAAACTAATTTTTAAAAATTCACTTTCTCATTGAGGAAAAGCGCGGATGACTCACAATATTGAAAATAAATCTTGTGAGTCTTCAAATGGCAACTGTGTTCTGTAATTTCTTTTTTCTTTCGTTCCTAACCGAGATTATTTTATTTCCACCTGAAAATAATAAGGTCTGTTCGATGAATTTAACAGCTCCAGAATACTGTCTGACATTTCCGATTTTTTTTTCTTTTGACTAGGAAAACCGTGCCATAGGCAGTGGGCTTTTGATCGAATTCCAGGTGTTCAGTTATTTGGTTACGACGACAAGCCTCTCTCAAACATCGAATCAAGGGACGACTGCCTGGAAAGGTGCAGTGTCGAGGAGAGTTTCGTCTGCAGGTCCGCGCGGTACGATCAGCTCAACAGAACGTGCGTTCTCAGTCGACATGACCGCAGGACGGCTCCAGAGGCTTTCCGGCGATCGCTACATCGAGCTGAGTACTTGGAGAACCAATGCATAACAGGTAATAAAATTCTTTTCAAATTTTAAATGAGGGCAGGAGAGATCATACTAATATCTGCAAAGACTTATAAACAATCTTAATTAAGTTCAAATGTATAGAACGATGACTAAATAAAAAAAAATGTCATGCTGCTATTAAATACTCATAGGGCTTTGTAAATAGCTTTTATAAAATACACTTATGTAAGTGAATGAAACAATCAATAGTTACGTGACTTAGAGCCATTTATTTATTAGGTTGCAGCAAAGCCCACTAGGGTCATCTGTTTGAAAGAACTATCTTCTGAAATTGGCTTACAAGATTTATAAATTATGTCAAGCAGCTATATTATTCAAAAGATAGAAGTTATGAAGAAATACGTAAACTGCTTTAAAAATTTTGTCGCGCTCTGTGGGATACACGGTCATTATATAGTCTATATGAACACTATATGGCTTATTTGTCACACTAGATGGGATGTACTTCTGTAATTAGAATTACGGCGTACTTTGCTTTTAAGTAAATAAATAAATAAAAACATTTTTTTAAATGTTTGCTAGAATACAAATCATAAATTTATGCATTAAGGTTTGCTGCATACACAGGTAAAATTTTTCCTTGTTCTTCTATTTTATTTTACAAAATTTCATAGATTAGGTATGAGAAAAAGTAATTTTACAGCTTAATTTTATTTGGGGAAAACGTATCTTATGACACAGAAATAAAAATGGTACTGTTCTGTTATCAGGATTGGATCCAGAAATGCATGTATGTATATGCAGGTATGTAATGATGTATCTGTTCATGTATGCATATGCATGTATATGTAAGCACGAATGTATGTGTGTGTATACATGTACACACATACACGCATACATACATACATACGCGCATACATTCATATGCTTCTGAGTCCGGCCCCCATAACACAACAGTACCATAAAAATATTAAAATTTTGTCTACTCTTCAAATAAGATGTTTTATAAAGCAAAAACCAAATTTCCTCACTTGTCGGGCAAAACATGCAGAATAAAAAAAGGGGGAAAAAACAAACCAAACAGTTTGGATTATTCGAATTACTGTAGAGTACGCTAAGGCTATTTGGCTAAGGAAAGAGATGTCTTCGTGAAATATTCTCTGAGGGAAATTAGCTTCTGTTCACATGACACACTGCAAAAACCCGAAGACGTCTCTACAGCGAGCCCAAATTTCAACCCAATTCGAATAACCAGTGTTTTGTGGGTCTTCCACTCGGTCATTGACCGGTATGAATCAAACGATACGTAATGCGAGGCGTTAGAAATATCATTTAATAATTAAAACAGTGCTGTAAATACCCATATAAATTAAATATTAGATATATTATTATAAAGAATAAATGCAAATTTAAATTACTAAGAAGAATATTTATTGTTTTCAAAATGGCCCGATTGTTACTTAATAACGTTCAATAAGTTTATTTTAATGAAAAAAAAGTATTTTAATGAAAACTTTTCTTTCTTTAGGTCTGTTTCGTACGTTTAATTAATTTTTTTCGTTCAGCTTTGGTAGAAGGGTAATTTATATGGGTTTTAAGTAACTCTACATTTCTGGCGAAGCTGCCTGAAGAACTAGAAATAAAGCACTCACTGAACATAAAAATAACATATTAATTAAGATTACCTTATTTTACAGTGATTCAATTTGAAAATACAGCTTTACGTTTTACCTCTTGAGAAATTCTGACAACTGGCTGTTTAGGAAGCTGCGCTGAGAACAAATTAAAGATCTTACGATTTTTGCAATGCCGGTATTTGCCAAGTTGCATGGCTGATAATAATAGTATTATAAAGTACAATAACAATGCATGGGGATGATAATATTCAAGACTCAACTTGGGATGTTTATGTCTAAAAGGCAATAGAGTAATCTGGGTTTTTTAGATACCCAGATACGCTATAATCCCCATTATTTTGCATATTTTAAGATTTACTATGCAACAAAATTTAACAAACACTTGACAGAACAACAAAAATCATGAGCAGACTCGTTGAAGGAACAGGAACATCCAGTACCCTGAACTAGCCTGCTCTTAATAACGCTGGAAAAACGTTGACCATGCAGTCCGCTGGAGCTCATATTTCTCATTATCCGCACTGATGCATATGGGAGGAATATAAAAACATCTCGCACAATTAACTGTAATAAATCACTTCGTTACTGTAAATCATGTCTGAGAGGTCACATCGTGTTCGGAATCTCTGTCTGGCCTCCTACCAACACACTGCAGTGCAGCTGAGTGGCTACGAGAGATGTTACGTGTATTATTTAGAACAGGAAATATTTAAGCGCGTGCGGTAATTATAGCATACAGCTTAAAGCTTATAGATCTTTTAGTTGTTTAATGAGAATGCACCATGGGTTTTGGCAGAGATGTAATATATGTAATTTATTACATTAAAAGCATTTACTACGATAAATTCTTTCTTTAGTATTTGTTATCGAGAAAGTGTGTCCGTTTTAAGCAATGGATTTAATACTCTATTCCACAGAACCCTGTGATTCCAACCAACTCCTTGTTCCGCAAATCAAAATTAAAACTCCGAAGAATATTTGAATAATATGCCGTCTCGCAAATAATCATTTCATCCAATGCTGCCACATGAAAACACCTAATAAATGGAAATTACTTTTCAAATTTAATCAGTCTGTATTATTGCTTAAAATGCCGACTGATTTAAAAGCCAATAATTATTGCACTTCTTATTATTTGAGGTCTTTGTTTTATTTTTCAACAATTTATACAACTGTTATAAATTAAAGTAGCCAACTTCAGAGTAAGCCTAATGAATAGTTAAAAAACATTAGCAGCATTTTTGTCACTAGTTAAAGTTGTTCCCTAACGCCATATATTAAAAATAAGAGTACTAGAACTCTCTATTTAAGAGTAAACATTTTAACAATATATTTGGATGCATTTTAAAATCATTTCATTTATCATATGTCTAGTTGAGAGCTTTTGTAAACATAAGTAGCCTCGTTATCACTAATGGAAATGTTTCTAATGTCGGGTATTTTGTAACTGACAGAGAATCATTTATGTGTTTTTTTTTTATTTTTTCTTATTTCTCGATATGAAAGAAGCAATTCAAATTTCTCATTTCTAGAGAGATTGTTTAATTTGCTTAATTTCTCAAGGAATCCTAAATAACAAAAAATGTGAGATTTTGAAAAAAAAGAAAACTTTTAAAGCTGGTGAAAAGCAATTTTAGTAGATTCTGTCACAAACAGCAGCAATTAAAATGAAATAAAAGTGTACCTAACTTCCTTACTAGACGGCGAATAAATAATTATTCTGGATTGGATGAAGATAATACATATAGAAGCAAGTTCACGGCGTTCGTACGTCGCGATCACACGGCGTCCCACCTTTAGAGGGGCCTTTTTAAGTTATTTTCTGGCTTAAAAGGAAAAACAGAGTAAAAGTTCAATAAAATAGCAAACAAAACCTGTATCATAAGATGAGATGAGAATACAATGGCGAACGTGCCATGAGTTTTGACCACAATTCACGAAGCATGGATGTCCACAGGAATGGGGGATGGGATCCTTGCTTCCCTGGAATACAGTAAAAATTCTCTTTTTTTATTGATGCAGTACTGTATTTTTTATAAGATATTTGTGAAACTGCTAATTAAATAAAAATGTATTGTTTTAATTATTTGTTTTTTTTTCCTCTGGGCCAATGTTTTTTATACGTGCCTCTCTTGAAATGAAATGACACACAACAAAAACAGCAGTTGCTTTAAAAAGCAAGAATATTACAAGTTGGAATCGAGTGCTATGTTATCTATCCTACGTAATACAAACTTTTGAAGCAGATAACATGGGAACTGGAATGAATATTCAAAAAATTCATTTTTGACGTATCTATCTCTCTATAAATGTTATGTTTGCTCTGCTGTAGGATATTGTCAAGACTATGAACTCTCGGTTTTGATGTGGAAGATGCTGTAACTGATAGGAAAGCTGGAAGAAAATTCTACAGCACAAATGCATTACCTATGGCTAAACCATTTGCAAATGCTAAACACGTGCACTATTTATATGCAGCCAGAGGGAAGGGAAGGACGTCAACGAAAAATGAAAGAATCTTCATCGCATTTCTGGATTTTTTAAGCCTATGTTTATGGAACACTTAACTTAATTAGCATTTAATTCAGTAGTGTTTTTACATTCTAAAAAGGCATTTGACTGAAAAGAACAATCAACATTCATTAAAAAAATACAATTACATATTTAACATCATTCCTCCTTCAGCATTTTTAGCACCCTAGTCGATCAATATAGTTAACGCTCCGTATAAATTAAACACATTTATAATAAAAATTAATAATTAATTATAATACGCCCCGTATAACCTAATAATTTAAAGTAAAATAAAACTTTATTTAGTTGTCGTTTGCGATTACAATTTAGCTGGCGACTTACGCAACTGTTTGTGTCGCCGATGCTTGGAGTTGACATTGTCTATTATACTAAATGAATAAATTGTTCTACAGAACAACCAGATACTGTTTTTATTATATGTCACATACCTTATTTCTGCCCCCCTTTTTTGCTTGTTAGAACAATATTTTTTAATAAATTTTGTCTTCTTGAATTATAAGATTCTTGAGAATTTTTTAAGAGATTCTTCGAAAATAAAATTAATTACAAATTGAAATACTTCGGATTTCAAGAAAGCAAATCTTTACAGGAAACAGAATCGTACCAACATTTTCTCTTGAAAATTTTACAAAAATTTCTTGCAATGTAAATGATCATCACAGAAACAAAGATAATAAACGAAGTAAACGTCATTGTGATATTAACAATAGACTAATTTTAATAGCAATGCGTTAAATGGGCAAAAGCATTCACTGTAAAATTCCAATACTTAAAAAAATTGTTTCATGAAATGTTTACAAGCAAACATGCATTACTTACATGGCTACATATTCATTGTAATTTTCTATGCAGTATTTTCGCATTTGTTTTGATGTAAAATTTTAAAGGATATTTTTAATGCGTCAGATAGAAAATTGTAAGTTCCTGAACAAAAATGATAATTGAATCTAAAAGTAAAGATAACTTACAAAAATAATAATATATTTTTTAATAATATGAATAGTGCTAGAATGTAAAGTTAATTCAGTGAAAACCTTCAATTTTACGCTATGTGCTTAAAAATTTCGTCGTAAATGAACGATAACTTTCTCGCTGCTCTGTTGCACTCAATAATTAAAAAGAGGGAGAATTTTTTTAACGCATTACTGCCAAAAAAAAAAGATCCAGTACTTTAAAGCATCTTAAGAAGTTTTAAAAAATAATGTTTGAAGTACTTTTTAATGTCTTTTATTCAAGAAAATGGAAGGCAACAAAAATATAAGCAATTATTTTTTTTTTCAGAGTACGTAATACACAACGTTAGAAAACTTTTTACTAGGTACAGTAATGCTTCAAATGTTGTAAAAAAAATATCAGTTAGACAGGTTATAAATTATATTAATTAGATGCATCGTAAGTTAGATCTATTAAGTGCTCTGTTACGTTACTACAAAAATAAGGATTTAAAACAAATCATTAAAAAATCCTTTTATTACATTTGAAATGGCTTCGTTTGTTAAGAAATTATAATTTAAGACATAAATTACAGATCTTATGCTTCCTGGAATAGCAGCGATTTGAGAATATTTTCTCATGCACATGAGCTATTTTCCTAGCCATTTTGATGATAAAGATATTAAGTTTGATCTAGTGGCAATAAATTAGTTAAAATACCGTTGGTAGCGTGATAAACAGTTAACATAAATAAATGCTGGGACATGGGAAAGAAATGATCAACCCTTAGACATTTGTAACGTTAAAAGCGTAGCTTCCAATTAAAGAAAAATCAACATTAATCTATTTAATCTATAAACAACTTGGTCTATTTTTTTCTCTATAAATATTTCTGTACACAAATAATTCTATATTTTTTATATAGAAAACCGAGTAAACTCTAAGTTAATAAAGCCATAAATGTATTTTTTCACGACAAATCAGTAAGCTTGAAAGTTTCTCTTAAGTTTCTTTTACTACCCGAAGAAATTAACCAAACGAAGCTGTTGTCCACGCGACAGGAGACGTTTCATTTTTTCTCATATTGTGAACGTACATTGGCTATAAGTGCAAGATAATTATTTTATATATATGTGCTTCATGATAACATTTTGAAATAATTATTATGAACATTTATGCTTGTACAAACATTAGGTGTTTGTGAAGCAGAAGACGTGAAAAATGAGTAATGCCCTCGACGGGGCTCGAACCTGGACCTTTCGAATACGCTCCGAGTGTGCTACCGTTACACCACGAAGGCATGCAGAAAGGAGGGAGGAAATACCTTGTATACCCACTTTAGAAAGATGATTGAAGATCAGGGGACCCAATCGCCAAATTCTGCAGGGGAAGAATTATCATCCACCACCTTTTAGTTCGGGGGCCACAGAAGAGTAATTAATTTATTTTGGTGCTGGAGACATGAAAAATGAGCAATGCCAACGCCGGGACTCGATCCCAGACCTCTCCAATACACGCCGAGTGTGCTACCGTTACACCATGAAGACATGCAGAAAGGAGGAAAAAATACTTTAAATGCTAAGCACAAAAATGTTCTTTGAATAAAATTTGTAATGCATATGTGTTATAATTCACATAATATTGTCTTGACCCTTTTACTACAAAAGCAAAATTCATAGCATTTTGCTTTCGGGGGAAAAATGTATATACACAAATATTCCACTTTTTTTAAAAATTAAAACAAATTTTCTGTATTTAATTTATTTTTTCCAGTTTCATTCTTTTTTTTTCTTTCCTCTTTTGCCCATCCAGCAGTGGCCGAGAGAAAAGATACTTGAATATTGGTAGTTTTACTCAGGTTTGTTCCTGAGAGGATCCGGCGTTCCGTGAAAGGGCGTTATCGTGGTATTCCTAATGTGTTAAACTGAATGCCTGTAAATTTCCTTTAGAAAGTCCTCTACGGAGGCATCTTTACCCTTAGGCAGGTAATCCTTTTATACCCTCCTTTACAGCATATACTTTTAGATATTTTTTTACACATACTATACGTTAAATATGATAAATGTTTTGGCATGTAAAAAGTAAGTTTTTCTTGTTTGTAGTATCTATGAAAATACTTAAATACGAACTCTTTCATATTAACGACAGAAGCAATAAATTAAGAGGTTTTGATAAAGAAGAAAAGCAAAATGTTTTACACAAGAAATCACTATTTTACAGAAGAATATTTTATACGTTTTGCGACTCAGAATTTATATACAACACATATATATATATTGATATAAATTTATTGTTTTCAGTTAATTTCTCTACGTTATAAATGAACGTTATTGTCAATTAACGATACAGGAGATCTTTTATTTATTTCTTATTTTAGAAATGGATTGAACATCTTTGTAACAAAGTGAATCCTTAAGAAGTCATTTTAGCAGTGCATCTCATTAATAGTTTGCATTAAGTGTGCAATGTTGTATTTTGCAATCATTTATAGTGACCATCGGGTGTAAATGACACTTTATTTAAAACTAAGAACAGAAGGTATGCCTAAGACTACAAATATTACCTATCATACCTGGTTGCTTTCAATTTCTCTCGAAGCTGGCTCACAATCTAACTGGTGAGGACATCCAGTATCGGTGATTATAATGCATAGATGAAGACTACAAAATCTTATCTGAGCTCTCAACCTAGTAACGTGGCCTCGAGAGGCAGAACTCACCCTCTGTTAGAATTCAAAACCCTAACTTTAATACACGCGGACTACCCACGGAATACAATACCCACGGAATGCAAAAGCATTCTCTCGGGAAAGCGGAAGTGAGAAGTGACAGTGAGAAGATCCGAAACATAACTGGGTAATTAACATAAAGGAAACTTAAAGTATGATTTTATAAAAATAATGTTATAAATAAATATATTTCAGACCGATTTTAAAGTTTTTAGCTTCTGCTTCTTATCTGCAAGTATTAGTTAATTAAATTATCAATTAAATACTGTAAGTGATGATTATAAAATATTATAGTAATATACAGATTTTACTATTGTATGTATCTTTATTTCTTTTTAAAATTTTGTTTAAATCGCAATGTCCTTTTTAATAGTTTCCTGCTTATACTACTTCCTTCTCCAAACAGAAATGCTGGAACAAACCGGTGATTGGTTATTATTATTGTTAATGGGTTATCTTTATTATATTTTTTAGCTTTAACCGTGTTAATTATACGATACATAGTTTCAACGTTTCCGAAGAGTGAATAAATCTTTCTCCATTCCTAAAAAATGTGTACTTCCCCCCCCCCCGGACGTAAAATCCTATCTTGACAAGGTAAAATCAATAGTTCACAATGAGCTGACATATTAGAAGATAATAGGATCTAAAAGCAAAACTTTGGCTTGTATGCTAAGCGTAAGGTATTTAAATTATCTGTTTTGCGCTTTAGCACCAACGGATTCTCAATGTTACTGGGCAAAGCGTAGCATCTTTATCTTTCAATGTTAATTAGTCTCTTATTTATTAATGAACTAATCGATTTAAAAGTAGAAAACGTGATTTAAAAACTTCAAATCTATCTTTTTAAAAAATGCATTTATTGGATATGACCCAAATACCTTTCTTTGTAATATATCGTACATATTATTTTTATGGGTATCTACATTTTGTTTTATTATTAATGAAAACTATTTCTAACACTAAATATTACTTACTTGCAGTTAGGGAATATTTTTTTAATTACGTTTTTTTAAATATTTTTTTAGTTATTTAAAATTTTTATTGATTAACTCTTCTTCAAAATATCAAATCTAACGTTCTAGGCAGTAATCTGTCCCAGACTGCAAACTGACATTTTCTTGTTAATTATTGTTATTCTTCTATTTTATTGACTAAGCATTTTTTTTAATTCAACATGATTTGCCTTTTTTCACCGCTTATTCAAAAACTAAAGTGCGGGGAACAACTAATTTAGAATCTATTAAGCTTGGCAATGTTTCCTTATTGGCGAATATGAGCAACAGTGTATTCTTATCCCCATTCGCTTTCTTAATTTATTTCTCAGTCGGCACATGCCTTACGTTGGCATGTTCAGTCAGTACCTTTAGTGTCAGTAAGCTAACAACACCGAAAAATGTCCTTCTCGGTACCTTTACAACTCCGCCGGCTGTCGGGTATGCTCAAAAACATTTTCTTCCCCAAACCATTTGCCAATCATGGGAGGGGGGGGAGGAATAGAGGAGCTGTCAATTTTCGCCGGAATGTGTTGGAAGGATCGAATATTGGCTGCCGTCCATCTATCAAGCTGTAAAATATAACGACCGAGGGAATAGTACGCAAAGAGTGTGGTGGTAGGAAATTCATAGCTGACGAAAATAGGGTCGAGTAAAAATGCCGATCCTCAGATAATTTATAGAAGCCGAGTCTTTTGAAGAAAAATGAAATAAGTCATTTACTTCAGCGGTTTTGTTAATAAACTAGTTGTAAAACTACGCAAAAGGAAAATGTTGCCAATCTAGGCTCATGTTTGAGGACTTTCTTAGGAAAGCTGACGGCTTACTTGAAGTAAGACAGTATAAGCCAGTTTCCGTCAGAAGGTCGTCGCCGAATAAAGAGGATTCATTTTGAAGTCTTCGGCGAATTCACTTAGAAGGTTCTGCCCGAGGTCATTTAAAAAGTTTTTTAAAAGTTCCTTCACGAATATAGAAATTTCACTTAGAAGGTCCTCTAGCAATTTACTTAGAGGTTTATTAGAAGATCCTCCCCGAATAAAGTAGGTTCATTTAGAATTCAAGCAAAACATTTCTTAGAAATTCCTTGGCGGATTCACTTGGAAGATTCTTAAGGAGATCCTACCGAATTCATTAAGAAGTTTCATTTAGAAGATCTCACATGAATTTTGTAATTTTCCTCAATGTCTAATGAGGAAACACCAAAATGTGTGACCCGTTCCCCGGCATTAGAACCAGCATGGAATTGCCAGTATTCAGTGTTCTTAACCACTCGGCTACTGATGGGCCTATGCGGCTTGAGAATTTTAAATAATGGTAAAAATTGTAGCAGAAATTAGCTATTTGAGAATGTTTATTTCTGGATAAAATTTTGATAGTTTTCGATTTTATTATTTTAGATATAAAATCTCGTTATTAGCACAACGCAAATCATTTCTGTGCATTCAGGTATAAGATGCTAGAAAAATCTTTTGATAAGAACAATAATGGTGCCAAGATTTATAAACAATTAGCATTTTAGCGTCAAGGTATATTATAAATCACGGAAATTGGATGCATTTACAATTAATCAGTGGTAAATATTGCAAAAAATAAAAGAAAGCTTTAAATATTTAATAATCACTTATTTTGCCTTATAGTTTTAATCGAAAAGGTAAATCAATGATATTATGTCTTGGTAAATGTCAGAGATATTATGAAAAGAAAATTAAATTAAACTTGAGAGTCATCAGGTTTTTCACCTGCGAGGGAGACCTGAAAAATGTGCATTGCCTTTGCCGAGATTCGGACCTCCCGTCTGTTAGCCGGGCGTACTTCCAATTACACCATGAAGGATGCGGTAAGAAGGAAGAAAAACTTTACAAACTGTTGTTAAAACTATTTTGCCTTTGTTGTTTAATCAGTTACAGGAACGCATGCAAGGGTTACCTACCTAAAGGAGCGATAAAAAGGCTAAAGGGCTTTTTGAGCGAAACTAGCTCATAATTAAGTTACACGCGAGGAAACCTATGAAAATACCCATACAGCCAGTTTATTAAACCGAATCGAAACAAAGCATGTTAGTGTTTAGATGGTTTATCTTCTGAGGCATTTATAAGCTTTCAGTAGTGTTTATTCTGTTGCTTTAGAATGGCTTGTTTAACTAAGCAACGTATAATTTAACATGAAAGATAAATTCATGATCTTATAGGACATCGAATCACAAGCTTTTGCAGAACTGAAAATTTTCCAGACTTCAAATGTGAATAAATTAAGGATTTTAGATCTCGTGCAATGGCATCATTTACTAGACCCTTTGAATAAAAAATGTCCTGTCAAAATAAGAATTTTTTGTCACTCCATTCATAATCAGTGTAATTTACTTCGAATTTAATTATTTGTAATCGGAGTAATTATCATGTTTTACTTCATAGTAACGTTCTTAAATCTGTGGTAACAACAAGATGGAAATTTCTTTGCTCATCTTTCCTTTCTTTAAAATTTCGGTTTCTAGATCGCACGTCTCCCATCAGTTTAATAAACTAATGAAATACTTATATATCATGAATCGGAAGACATTATTAACGCCATATACACTAGTGTGCAAAAATTAAGAGCGCGAGAAATTTTCATATGCAGTGTTGAGCAGCAATGACTTCAAATCGACACAAAGCATTCTCTAATATCATCAAAAAAAGGCAACAGAAAGCGTGAAAAGAAACTGACCAAGAAAGGAATTGAATGGATACAAAAGGTCAATTTTATATTTACAGCATAGCAAAATAACATACAGAAAGGTTCATATGGCAGACATAAAAAATGCAGTTTTAAGTAGAAGATATAATTTTCCGATTATGATCCAGGATGTGTATCATCATGCTTAAAGCGAGGTAATTGACTATGTTCAGAAACACCATGATTCGTTCCTTTTGTAGATTCGATAGTAGTTATAGGATTGATTGTCAAGAGCTATCGAAACGTTGTCAAGCATCTCCGAGTAACGTCTCAGATCTGTACTATTAAATTTTGGTGGGAGGGCAGTGCGAGTCAGTTCATGCAGCGAATGTTTTTGCTTTCTATCAACGCAGCTACAACCACCATACGCTGAGGTGTAGCATCTTCGTCCATGAAAATAATTTCCGGGCACATTTCAACACGAAAAGACTTTTACTTACGTCAAGAGAGAGAACCACGATACACTGCCGGTTGCCAGTAACTGAACATTCGTGGCTGATGTACAGCTCACAGTCGCCACCAAGCGTTAGGTTTACTGAAACAAGGACTTGACCACGTGCAGAACAAAGTATTTGACGATGTTGGAGTGGTAATTGTGTTCTCTAGATCCTTAGACGTCCGGATTTGCTAATTAGAATAAATCAGTTCTTGTAAAAGCGCACTCGATTCTATTGCTGAACTGTGCTTTCTTTGTGTTTCCTCATCACAGAAAACACCGTCTACCGTGGCTAAACGTCAACCAACGACACACACCTACTGGTCGCTAAGCGAACAAACCATATGTATGTAGTCTTCTTACAGCGATAAAAACGATACTAGGCTTCAGTAGTGCAACTGCGTTGTGTTTCACGATTTCATGTGCTATCTGCTGTTGTTCTTTCTTTGACTGTAGCAGAAGATACTGCTTTTGCATCGTCGTATTTGCTTTGCTGACGAATGACCTCTACTAACTTTTCAGATAGTTAGCTGTTCTTGTTGTTCGAAATGTCGTCTAAACTTGTAACAGAATGTTCGTGGAGCGATACTGTACTTCTCGCCACTGTATTCGCACTTTGAACTTCTTCCACCTTTCCAATGATTCGACTTTGGATAAAGTCGATCATATTTTGTCTATCTGTTGGACATATCATGCAGCAGCAGAAATTCAATATCGCTCAAAGCGATATGCTGTGTGCAACGGACGCAGCTTCGACTGAAATGCTCAGCGGAAACCACTGTTTTTTAAATGAAATCAGTCAACGGTGGATGGGACTCAATGCTCTGTTTGAATGGATGTAGTGTATTAACAGTAGATGCCATATTGAAATTTTACTATTATTTAGTAAAATACAGCAATAAAATATAATCAATGATAATTAGAAAATTTATGTTGTCGGCAAATATTTTTGCACCGATTCGACCGATTCGAAGTGGTGCGAGCAATCTCCACCCACCTAAAAAGAGGTCAACTATCCAAGTGCTTTCTTTTTAACACAAGATCGCCGAATTCGGCCAGATGCGGTTTAAAGCAGCAACACTATCTTCTTATTCTTTCCGCACTCCCAGCCTACTTCATGCTATATATACGTCTCCTGCTGTAGCATATCGGATATAAGGAGCTTTAGCTTGAAATTTGACTTAGTTCTGCTTTTCCTTTCGATTAGTGCATTATTTTTTCCAATTCGTTCTTAATTTTTGCATACCAGTGTGTTATATGCTTCAGCTATAAAACAATCACGAACTCTTCTACCTAAACTTGCCGTCTGATACAGATAAAATTCCCAAAACACCGTACAAACTGCAATCTTGTTCCTTTGCCTTTTCGCTTAGCTTTATTAAAATTCTAAGTACCTGGTTATATTATAAAGATTTGTTTTAAAAAGTTACTTTATGTTAATTTACTTTGCTGTCTCTCTCGTTTCCCATTTTCCATGTAAATTTCTAGTCCGCGTGTATTCAAATAAAATGGAAAGAGGACAGGAAGCTTTTAGAGGATAGAATCAGAGAGTGTCCCCCTGCTGAAGGCCACGTTTGCTAATTGATTCTCTTGAGAACAGTATTCTGCGACGTTGCGTTATTCTAGTCACTGGGCTTGGGACGCTGACTTTAGGTCAAAGCCAGCTTGCACGTTCTCCGTCTGTGTAGCCGTTGGGCTAACTTGCTTTTACATATTCAAGTCAAATTCTCTCTACATTTCTTAGACAGTGGATGCAGGCTGTTTTGTAATAATGATCGGTGCCATCTGTTAAATTTATTTGAGTTAAATGAAAGGGTCTGTTAGACCATTTCTAAGCGTCTGTGGTACTTTACAAGACATAGCGAGAATGCACTTAGGTCTTTGATTTCTCGCCTATGCTGCCAAAGGACATAGACTCCACATTATTAAGAGACAATATTAATATTACCTTTCCGCTATTGTCTAGAGTTTCGATCACACCACTGTTACTTCCAAAGATTCCGAGAGAAATTGCCTCTAAAATTAATTTTAAAGTATGCGAACTCCATTCCTTATACGCAGAAGATTCTTAAGAAGGGCGAGAAATTCGCAAAATAAAACGGGTTTTATCGTTTTATGGGAGCTCGCAGCGAAGATTTATTGATAGAAATCTGTCGCTTCCGAAGAAATGCCTTAGAAAGACGATATTTCAATATTCGTGGTTATATATTTTTTATTTCGTTTTCTTGGTGCTTTCTTAGTCAGTTTTTTTTCTTCGATATCGAAATTGAAAATGGCGAGTGTAGGATATTATTGTCTTCCTACTATTAGGCTCGAAATCGTCTGGATGAAGGATTTTTAAATTTGATCGATGTTTTAAGTATGTAGGATTTTTCTAGAACGATAAAATTATTTCTGTGTAAATAACACCTGGAAACAAAGCTGATTTTACTTTCTTTTTGACCAAACCCGCTGGAAAAAGCTTATTTATATATCTCCATGTTTTTTATACAGACGGTGCAAATAAACTTAACATAAGAGGGAAAACAAGCTAAATATATACTAACTGGCTGATTAAGCGTAAGCATATAGCTGAATAAACTGTCTTATTATCAGAAAATTCACTATATTTAAAACTGTGTATACGAATAATAATAACTAGTATTCATTCAGTTAAAGAAGCATTTTAATGAATTTTCTATAGTACTGTTATAAATGTTTGTCAACATTTCTATTTATTCGTTTATAACTTTTTTACCTAATTTTATAGTATTATGCATTGTTTTTATTTATTTTTTATGAGTTTAGTGCATTTTTATGACAATTTTATTTATTTAATTTTAAATACATGGTGACTTAATATTACTTGTATGTGTTTGTTTTATGTATTATTTTGTAGAAGTTTAAATTCTGAATCAGCTAACATTTGAATCCTAAGAGTTGTAGAGTCATTAGGATTTTTGAAACAATGAGATCGCAGAAACCCGCAATGCCCTCGCCGGGACACGAACCCCGGACCTTCGAATACGCGCCGAGTGTGCTGATCATTACACCACGAAGGTATGCTGAGAAGACGGGAGAAGTACCTTATAGACCCCCCTTTTAAAGGGCAACTAGGGATTAGGGGACCCAGTCGCTAAATCCTAGTGGTGGATGATCATCACCCATCACCATTTTTAGTTCGGACGCCATTGTAGAGCCATTATGATGTTTTAAACGATGAAATGGATGAAATCCACATTGCCTTCGCCGGGATTCGACCTGTCGAGTACGAGCCGAGTGTTTCGAAGCAGTTTCGAAGCCTAGGAATGATCTTTCTTGAAATTTCTAGAAGTGCTTATACTTTCCCTTTAGCAATCCTATAAATATTGGTTGAACTGCCAACCGGATGGTCCAGGCGTTGGGTTTGGGCGCCTTGTGCAAGCCTCCCATGTGGCCTCTCTGGCTTTACTCTGGATAAGGGCTGACGCGGCCCTATGTGCTAATTAACTTAATAGTAAAGGGGTGGTGGCCACGTCCTCCGTCACTATCTCACTATCTATAAATATTGGTTATGTTGGAACCCGCAGTCAATTAGTTAGTTGACTAGTTCAAAGTCATGCTACTATATCGGGTTTCTGCTGTGTGTGGTTAATGCTTCAGATTTTGCTGTGCGCGCAGTTTTGCTGATGTGCAATTCCTCGTGTCTTAAGGAGAATTTCACCTAGCATCTGTTTTTCCTTCCACGTTGATCAGTTTATGGCTGCTATCTTGTCTATAAGAGCTGTTATTTATCTCAATAAAATTTCAAGTCTTCCTGTTCATCCGGCTTTCTATTTAAGGAGATCTGTACGAACTCGTGATAAGCAAAATATACGCGGCATAAATATACCACCTTCTACCGAAGTATGAAATATATGGCTTTAGAAATATCTTTTATGAATTGTTGTATTATTTACATATTCACAAAAGATACCATTTGAATACAATTCGAATTAATTCTATCTTCAGTTATAATATTTATAAGTACGAGAAAATAAAGTAAAGTTTTATTTTAGGAAAGGGGGTATGTACTTATATACTTGTTAAGTAGTATTAATCGAGTTTGCTAGATAATTAATTACTGATTAAATCTCAAGATGCTTTATTTTACCAAACAGAAACATCCTGAAACAGAAAACTCCCTATTTTTGAGACTGTGATGAAGAAAATTTCCTGCTTTTCTTCCCGTGCTAATATCTACCAAGTCGCGTGGATTATAACTGTATTGTTGTAACCGACCAGAAGTGTGTTAAGCTCAGCTTAAGTCATTTTGAAAGTAAAAAATAGTAATCTGTACAGAGGTAAACGATACTTATATGGAGTAAGGCAGTGGTTTTGAACTTGTCACAACTGGAAGGAAATCAGTTAATATAATTATATTTATTTTACTTTATAATGGAAAGATGAAATGATTAAAATTCCAGGTAATTTTGAGATACAGAAGATATTAAAATCATCAGTACCTCTATCATCCGTCTCTTGCAATAAGCATACATTTTACACTGCTTAGCATGGAGTGGGACAGACTTCAGATTGGCATTTGGGGATACTGCAGGCAAGGAACCTTTAATTCCGTGCCAAAGTTTATCTATGAAATTAGTTGGTGCTTGTTTTCCTATTAACCTCTGTGAAACCTTCACCAAATGTTTTCAAATGGTGAGAGATCTAGAAAACGCTCCAGCCAGGATAGGAGTTGAACAACTTGTTTGTCGAAGAAATGTACGACAGCGTATGCAACATATGATCTTATATCTTTCTGCTTAAAAA
>KK112812.1:177182-216387 GCA_000611955.2 Stegodyphus mimosarum | reverse complement strand
CTGAAAAAGCAGTCGACGGGAACCCCGAAGCTATGGCCACGAGCATTAATATAACAGCAAGAGGTCAGGGTATCAGATTAGAAGTGAACGGGAAGTTTGCCCAGTGGCACCTGATACTGTCATTCCAAGTATTCGGCTAGTATAATAAATTTAATTCCTAACACCTGAACAAATTTTTACGTAAAGAAAAGATTTCTCTCAGTTTAACTAATTGTAGCTTAATGAATATTCTTCTGTTTGGGCTCCGTATTCGAAGTTTTTAAAACAATTCAGTTTCACCCAGTACTACTGAAATTGTTCTCATTGTATTTTCAGCTTCATTTGGAGAAATTTCATAAATGATTGATTTCACGAATACCATGTGCTTTTCTGTTTACTTTCCATTGCTAGGTAAAATTGGATATCTCTTTTGAAACTTCATACGAAATTTAAAACACAGTGCAGCAATATTCGTGTTTCTGAAGCTTGGTTTTTTGTTAAAAAGCGCACTACAGCAATATTGGTGTTTCTGAAGCTTGGTCTTTTGTATCTTGCAGAGCCGTCTCGGTGTATGTTTCATCAACAGCGAGGGCGGACTCTCGTGCAACGAGGTCACGTGCACGTCCAGGGATCGGTCAGCACGCGAGAAGATTGTGAAACGGCCTGCGTTCACCACACTGACTTCACGTGCCGGTCCTTCGAATTCGATCCGAGTTCGAAACTGTGCCTGCTGAGTCCCGATGATTCGCATTCTATTTCTGAAGAATCGAGTACACCGTCCAGTGCTCAAGGACGTTATTTCTTTGAGAGAGGTTCATGCATAGAGGGTAAGAAATTTTAAAATATTTGATCTGCTTTCCTGTCCATGCTTTTAACAAAGAATGTCGGCTTCCTTCTCTTGCATTTTTCGCGTTCTTATTGTTTGTTCTTCTGAATCTTCTTTTGTTCAAGAAATAAAATATTTAAAATTTAGAAACTTTATGTTCTTACGTTTTTTGTATACTTGATGTTTGTTCTTTACAATTTTCTTTCGCTCAAAACTCAGTTATTTTACAGCTGTTGCTATACAGGTTTTGTCGCTCTTGACAGCAAATTCAAAGAAATAGGTTGAAAGTATGAAACAACCAAGAACTGCTAATATTTTGGAAAGGAAAGAATTGAAAATAAAAAAAGATTGATTAAATTTGGTAGATTCTAAGAAATGTGGAGGAGTTCGAAATGAAATTTTATTCGTATACATAGGAAAGTCATATGTATTTGCAATGAAACTAAATCTAACAACGAACATCAAAGAAAGCTTTATTAATTTGGCCTTTTCTCACATAAAATTTATGTTCTTTATTGCATAAATTTAGGTTATCCTTGGTTTCGAAAGCGGGTTTTGAGGGATGAATGTAGTCCAATTTTGAAGTTCGTTGTTATTAATCTGAACAATATGTTAACAAAATATATCGCAATGTACGCAATAATAGCTCATTCAAAACAGAAATTACTTGTAGCAAAACCTATAGAGACTAGTATATTATTTTCGAAGTAGGAAAATGAATTGGGCGATCACATAAACTGTACCACTAAAACTTCAGTTGTTACATGTACAGGCTTTAAGAAGTACCACTTGTGCTTGTCTCTGATAATTCCTTATATAATTTACGAATTTAGTGTCGATTCCAAAAATAATAACATTGGAAATTAAACATGTTTAATAAACAGTAGGAAATACGAAAATTTGGGAATGGAGGTATAGTTGAGAAAGTTCAAGATATTTTTCAGATATCATTTAGCAGAAACAAAGTGGGGAAAGGAGTTAAAAACGGCGTTTAAACTTTTGAAAAGGATTTAGAAACGAAGAAGTTTAACAAAAGGTGTAAGAATTTTTGTTTAAAATTAACCAAAAAAATATAAAACAACAACTTTATTTTGGTATAGATTTCGAATGAAACTTTATCGATATCAAGGGCGATCATATACACATTTCAGTTTACCGGGAGTCCCCAAAAATTGCTTCTGAAGAAGGATTTGTGTCTGATCGTTGTCGAAATCAATAGACATTTATTCGAAATATGTTGTTTTTTTTCGTCTAGTTTTTTAATTCTATTTTGCCGTGTTTCTCTTTCACTTTGAAGTTGTAAATACTTAAAAGTGACATGGTAGTATCAGATTATATATCCGAGCTTCCTTGACCAATGAAAATTTCCATTTCATTCTTAATAAAATATGACATCTTTATTTTCTTACGTTCTTTGTATATTTGATGCTTATTACTGACAATTTTCTTTTCCTCTAGAGCTCAATTATTTGGAAACTATTGCTGTTAATTGAGGTTTTCTTCCTTCTGGGATTGATAAAACTCTTAAAAATCATGTTTTGTCGCAAAGATATAATTTCTTTGCATCTTTTCGGAGTTACCTTTCATCTGTCTTTCAAGAAATGCGTTGACATGATAATTAATAGGTGAGCTAAATTTTGCAGAGTGCTGCTTCAGAAATATATTTTTCATTCGAAGGCATATTCAATCAACGAGATGTTCAATTAACCAACCAGAAGTATTCACTTCTCCCAAAGGCATACATATATATTAGTAGATTATTTTCCAGAAATTTATAATTGTAATTTGAAATGTATTAGCTTCATAAATAGTAAAAAGCAATTAACGCACTTACTATAGAGAGGCTTCAAACATATGACTTTAGAAATGCTTTTCTTGGTTCTGATTATGTTGTAAATACTGAAAACTGCTACTTATGTGCGTTATAAAATTAATGCATTTTAAATTCAGTTGAGTATATGAAGAATATAAGTTATTAAAGTGTACGTTTATTGCTGCTAAATATTTCGATTTATTGAGCACTACAGTAATAATTTGAAGCATAAAGACATTGTGCTTTGCCGGATAGCAATAGTCTCATAGCTGTCTCTTTGCGATGCCGTGTGCAAGTATATGCATAATAACGTAGTATAACGTAACGCAGCAGTTCAAAAGTTCCTGAAAAAACCTTCGTTAAAGACGCTTCTACCCCAGAAAATATTGCCGTTAAGTAATTATTCAAACGATTATTCTTCTCCAAAGTATATGATATATGGCACTAAAACATTTTTTAATAATTATAACAATAACTCAAATAAAATTATCTCTTAGGTTTCATTATATTATTTATAATTAGGTGTATTAGATATATTATGAACCATAGTATTCTAATTATCATTAAAAGTAAAAGGAAGATATAAATTATTAAGGGGTACGTATATTGTTTTGAAATCGTGTAGCTTTTCATGAAAATACTACTTTAATTTGAAGGATAAATTTAAGATATGCGCGCAAACAGCAGCAACGGTATTAACTGGCATTTAAAATAAATGAGATTTTACAGGAGATCACAGACAGATAATTTTGTAAGTAAATGTATAGTTTGATTTTATAACTTTCCTTGCGAACGCAAAATTGTTTTTCATCTGGGTCTCGAAATGGCTGCCACAGAATCAATAGACATCTTACGTTAAATAAAATTGCCCCAGAAAAAAAAATATAATGAGGGCTTATAATATGCTATTTTTTTCCTTCTGTTTGTTGTTTTTCCCCAGAATTCGCACACAGTTTTCCTTCTTTTTTCCCCTCCTCTTTTGTATTTTTTAACGTAAATATTAAAAAAAAAACTGAGTTTCTTTGGTAAGTCAGCCGTGAAATCCAGAGGACTTGAAGATTGTGTGCATAGGCGATTAAAAAAGGAAGGAAAAGTAAATGAGAAGTATTTAGCTCGCATGCAGATGGTGTGAAAAATAAAAATTAAAAACTTTGGCGAAGAAATTAATGAAATGGTTAATTCTTCATAGTTTTTTAACTTTTTTTTGTTTATGTTTTCCCCGGTGGCAGTTTTGTTCGCAATCGAGCGAAGAACCGCACGAAAGACTTAATTTGTCGAATAAAAAGTAGTTTTCTAGAATGAAAGGAAAAAAGTGGCAAAATAAAGATTTGCTCTTCTCATTGATCATTCCGTGTCCTGGAAGAGACGTTAAATATACGAGGAAATTCCTCCCTTTTTTTCTAATTTAGGATAACTTTAATGTTTCAGAGTTAAAGATAGTTCCATATCCATATTTCCGTTATTCAAATAATTAAATATCTGCACATAATTATTTTCCGTGCATTCATAAGAAATTAATATATCAAAAATAATTATGTGATTAATAATAATTTAAGTATAATTTTTGGACATTTCTCTGCTGCCTTGCTTGTGTGTAACAAAGATATAAACAAACATGGAAACAAAAGAGCTTCATGTACTCGATTTCGTGCTTTACCATAACCAACTAAACGAAACCAAACTTGCTTCGATGAATACCTAATTGCACACCGAGTCCCTACAAAGCACGCAGTAATGAAGAGAAAAGTTCTTATAAACTGTTAATAAAAATTTCATCTATCGTTCGCAAAATCAGATAATTCTTTATTAGGATCACGATGTGGTAATTATTCTTAAATTTCACTAGCAGTTATATTTTGAGTTCAACCATGTCTTACCCTTTTTGCCTCTTGCTACTGTTTTTGCTCGCAAAGGAATTTCCAACTCAACCTTGAACTCTCACTTTTTCCTCCAAAAACATAAATGAATCTATTTCTGTAGAAACTTATTACAGTAAAAAAAGGTTAGTTGCTAATATTTTATAGGCAATCAGGAAAAAATATAAAAAACAGTGTTTTGATCGTAAATAGCGAGTTTTCTGATAAAATAGCTTGTATTGAAGTTACGTATAGGGAAAACTGGCATAGAAGATATGACTGAAGTGTCTGTGTTGCTCTTTCAAATAGTCATCATGTTATAACAGGTAACTAGGTATATACTAATATATTCAAATGAAACAAAGAACAACTACTTCAGCTTAGTAATTAAATAATTTCAAATTCCCCCTAGATAATGACATTGAGCCTATTGTTAAAAATATGAGACTTCAGTTGTTGTTTATTTTGGAAATATTAAAAATTTATCCTACATTGTCCAGATTTAGATCCTGTCAAACATGTTTCAGAAGGAATGAACTATAAAATTCAGGAACAACCTACTTCTTCTAAATAGCAACAGCAGGGTGATTACAGAATATTTTCAGGAAATAATAAAAAATCTAGTTGAATCTGAGCCTAAAAGATTGAACCTCATTTTCGAAAATTAATGCTAATCCAATAGAATATGAAAGTAATTTTACGAAATATGGTTCCTTAAATTTTATTTTGTAGAATGATAAATATCCGATAGATTTGTGATACAATGTTCGCGCTTAAAAGAAAAGAGTTTAAGTTAAAGTTAAATATCTTGTTTCTGAGGAAAATATGTAGGTATTAAAGAGAGGATTAACTAAATATATACTTAAATAAAACAACATTCTGTAAAAAAACACCACAAATTGGATTACTTTTGTGGGACGCTATATTTTTAGCATGATTTATTATTATTTTTACACAATATATTCCATACAGTTTTCGGAGTCAATAGCAGACTGAAGGTGTCACGAAAGTGGCAATCGTAAGGGTTCTCGCTTTCCAGGGGGCCCTTACTTTTTTTAATTTTTAAAAACAGTAAACATATTTTGTGTCTTGCGATAAGGGGCCCGCAAGATTTACTGGAGTGGGTCTTTCTACTTGTAATTCGGCATTGAGTACAAATCCGATCTATGTACACTCTCAGAAACGTATCTTGTTCGTATTTCGAGGAACGGCTGTAGAGGTTTAATCAATAATTACATAGCGGGTTGAGAGACCTACCTTTCCTTATATTATTAGAATCGTCTGAGACACACTGAAGTCTTACCCCTTCATTCTCTCTCGGGGTCGCTAATGGCGTAATTCCTCCTTTGCCAGATCCGAGAGTGTAATCAGATTTAGCAACGGCACACGACCTTTTAAGAATTATGTGTCCATTAACAAGGTAGGCGAGGCATAGAACTGAACTCTGTAGTTGCGTTTGTGGTTGAATTAACCAAATGCAGTCTAGTTTATAAAATAATTAGTATTATAATTTACTTAGTTACACTAGCATCTATAACTATAAAACTGAGTTATTAATAAAATTATAGCTAAATTAACTAGTTGGAGCTATTTTCTTAGATAATTTCCGATTGAAGAATTACTCGTAAAAGTGAGATTAAACATTTAAAGGCCAAACGGATATCCATAATATCTGGCTTTCAAAACAACTTTCATTCAAGGCGTTACAAAAGTTAGTGAACAATTTCAAAAAAATATATGAATAAATTTAATGTATTTTAAATCGTATCAGTTATACACATACACATACATGCATACAAATGTATATAGCATATATATTATAAAAAGAATAAAATCTATAAATTGCATATCTGCAAGATTTTATAGCAGTTGCAGACTAATTATTATGGAAAAATGCATTCAGTATCTTCTCCTTCCTCGACTGGCAACATTTTGAGAACTGATTATTTGCGACGTCACGCGGAAGCCTTATACTGCACTGTTGTTCGACTTCATTCTACTTTACTAATCTAAATAACTTTACTGCACTACGCCATACTTCTAACTGTAGACGCGGAAGTCGCCGGTAACTAATGGCTGTGAGGGTTACCTCGGTTTAATTTTGCAGTACTGGCATTAAATTTGGCCCACCATAAAGAAAGCACAGAGCAGATCTAAAATTTACATGAAACGTAGGACGCGCTGGAATATGCAAGTAACCAGCTCCTTAATCACATGACCGAACAACATAGCTTGCAATCACATGACGGAACAACACTGCTTGCAATTATGTCTTAAAAGATGCCCTAGGTGTCTGACGTCATTTTTTTCTGAAACATCTGTTCTCGCTGAAAACATCGTCATAGCTGTATCAGTTTATGGAACCTCCGATGGGAATGAACGTTAGAAACTTGCATTTTTCGTTGTCATACTAGCCCAGCGCCTGGATTGTTAGTATGAGGTATATGAATGTACTGCATATACGAGATCTCTGTCTCCTCCCAACCTTTCAACAGGACAATGTGAAATCACGCGTTTTCCGCAATGAGGTATATTTTTTCAATACATGTGGTGTTTGTCTTTTGCCTTGGCCGATTAGTTCTCCAAATCTGCTACCAAATAAAAGTGCCTGATCAATGGTTGCAGAGAGTCTGGTACGACAACAACCACTAGCTACTGCTACAGATGAGCTCTGATATAGGTTTGAAGACGCATGGACGGCAGTATCCGTATCTGCCATCTAGAGTCTGTTCGAACCCAGGCTCATCTACATGACTGCTGTTATTGTTGTCAGAATGGATACTCAAAATGTTGATTTCTGAATATCAGCAAACAATAGTATAATGGTACCATGTGCTCTAGGAAGGTGTTGTTAATCTATATAGTTACTATAGGGAGCCTTTACCTACTTGCTCATAGTAAATAATGAGTGGCTTCTCCTCTTATACTTAACCTAATCTACCACAGAAGGATTTCAAGCCCCGCTTGTACAGAATTGTGAGAAAGCTTCTAAGAAGAAGTTTAATTCGTGTTTCTTGCAAGAATCAAGGATTTCCTGAAAAACAAAAAACGTCACGTCACAGGTAAACTGTGGCATTCTAACTAAGCTAGAGTAAACAGAGGTTGGAAAAGCTCTTCAATTACAATGCCACACACTGCTTTAAGACCATTTTGAAGATGATATAAAAGCATGTAAGGTTGCTGGTTGACCCGGAAGCTGAAGTTAAGTGCTGCAGACCATATCAGACAAGTTAGCGAGTTGTTATTAAGTCTTAAAACTCATAAGGAGAAGTTTTGAATAGTACAGGAGAAGGTATTAAAGTAAGCTTTTTTATTTAATCTGAACTTTGAACTTAAAAGGCACGACTCGAATACATACGAACCACCACTTCTGATGACATAATTTAAGCACTAATAGTTACATTCAAATGCGGGTAACGTAGTCTAAGACTATATATATAACAAAATAAGTTGTAAGTTGGCTCAATATTTAAACGGCGTGTAAGTCTGAAACATCGGCTAGCAAGAGAATGCAAAAGCCGGAATCGGAATCTTGCTTTTAAGTAGGGCTAGCATGGACTTCTAACTATGCGCTTCGATTGCCAGAAATTCTGTTTCACTAAAACCCTCAGCTTATATACTCAATCTGGTGAGGAAACGGAAGGAAGAAATCATAGCGAAGATCAAAATTACAATAATTAGTTAATTAATCTAAAAAACCTTATTAAGCTATTTTGGGTACATTCTTGAAATTGGGGCCCTTCAAAAACCAAAGGCAAACACGCAAGGAGATCAAAAATAGTTCAAACAGGACATCCGCAATACCAAAGATAGACATGCAAGAAGGTCAAAGAACATTCCAAACTAGACCTCTCATAAACCAAAAGTAAATATGCAACAAAGTCTAAGACAGTTCAAAAGAGTACCCCGAAAAAAATAAATGCAGATATGCAAGAAAGTTTAAATACAATTGAGAATATAGTACCAGTCTTTAAAAAAAAGTGACTGTGTCCATAAACATTTTCTGTAATTAATAAGTAAATCCCAAGCATTTTCAGTACTAGTGTGATTTTAATATTCTTTAAAATTTTTTATGATGCTTTGCGACGGCTCCTGCTGTAGCATCTTTGACAACCTAGGTGATCAATCGAGTTCACACCTCTTATAAACTGTAAGAAAACTTAGCTGACACCCCAGACCTATATTTCCTATGCTTGGACATGGCTCTTTTTTATGACTTTGGCTTGGAAAGGTTTAACATTATTCTCATAGTTACTGTAAGAGTTCTTTCTGTGGGTCTCTTTTGCCTTTTATGCAACCAAAAGCAGTCTAGTATTCTACCACGCGAAACGGATTTTTAGTGCCCTTTGGGCTTTAATTCATTTTTTCTTTTATTAGCAGATTTATTGTATCGTGTTAATTTTTTCTTGATTTTCTGTAGGTAGTCAGACTTACCAAATGGTTCTGTGAATAGAATAGACACTTTGATTTCATGCCACGTTTGTTAATCCAACATTCGTATGGTACCTACCTTTCTGCACTTGCAACAAAACGATAGATCGAAGCAAAAGTATTACTCCTTCGGCACAATCGTGGTCGTATTTATTCCATCCTTTCCCTGCTCTTCCGCGGAAGAGGATTGGGTCATTTATCAACCAATTAGGCCACGCCTATCCCACGGGAAGCGGCACTAAATGCCTACCAAAACGAGCAGGAAAATTTTACAGAAAACGGTAAAACAAATGACGCAGCCCTCCCTCCCCCTGTCGCGCCGGTTGTAGTAACAAATGTTCCACATGTCATTTATATCGACGTCGATTTGGACCACTGCCAAGCCTCAAGACTCAATCCCAGAGTGGTGCAGTTTAAATCCAGGTAATTTATCTAAACGTCGGCTGGTGGGGTATTGTTTAAAGATTTTTAGTTTTAACGACGACAAGGATAGAGCGAGTTTGCCCCAAACTATTTTAAATAGAAAAATACATCTCCACTGTGTTTATGCTAAAACTTTGGCATAGGAAACGTCTTTACAAGAATTTTGGAACGTTACGTTAAGTTACTCTGCATTTATCATTCGCACGACTCGGTACCTGTTACTTCTGCATGAAATGTAAAAACTAACGCAACCTTATAAATAACTTACTCTCGGATATTAACATTTTGCAAAACTTAAGATTTTTAATTAATCTCTCAAAACTAATCGGTCTGTAGCAGCCTAACAACCTGAACTTAAGAACAATTAATAATTTCTTTTCTTTTATTTTTAATAACATATATCTAGCAGATGTAAATCGTTTGTTTTGGATCTCATTGAATTCGAAACTACGTTCTGCGGAACCATAAGTCTCAATACAGCTCCTTCCTTGCCAGATAAAATCGAAACTCTATAAAGATTCTTTTGAAAACACGTGAACCAAAAAACTAAATAAATAGCATAATTGATTAAATATTTTTTGCTTAAATTCTGTTGCTTGTTACTTAAAATATTACGAAGCAGATCTGTTTTTAAGATTAAAATCATAATGGCAATGAGTTTCTTGTCATTAAAAGGCACGCAAAATTTATATAATTTCAATGTTGTTACTTTTCTAGAAATAGTAAGTATCCGCAAATATAAAATTTAGGTTTATAAGTTGGCTTAAAAAATTCCTTTAGAATGAGTGGATGAAAAGACACCAGAGAGCAGGTGAGCTCTCGCCAAGATTGAAACCACGGATTATCCAATTGGCTGACTGAATGTTCTGCCACTTATACCTCGAGATCATACACCGGGAAATGCGGTAATTCCTTAAATTTTCCCCCACTAAAATAGAAGCTAGGAGACAGCGTAATACCCAATCAACAAACTCCAGGTTGTGATAAATTATTATCAATCTCACTCTAGTTCAGGATTCATTGTAGATAGGCTGTTCCAAAAACGGAAAATATAAAAAACCAACTGTGCCATTTCTCATATCTGAACCACTTATCATAAAGTCGTTACGTGGACATGCTACAACTTACTGCTTAAAAACACGCATGGGAGCATGCAATAATTCTTCACACGCTACGTCGAAACATTTTTAAAACCATTGATTTATCTGAGTACGATAAAGCATACTTGGGATATTTGTTTAATAGGAAGGATGCCTTTATGGAGGGCATTCCAAAGGAAACTGATTCGCTTGCATATTACGCATGGCAAAAATATTTATGCAGACAATTTTTATTTATTTATGTAGAAAAATATTTATTCCTTCTTTCGAAAATGGGTCGTTCTACCAATGCTTATAGGTCTGACGCAAGCGGTCATTGTTGTGATTTAAAACACATTTAATTTATTACATATTTCATTGATAAGTTTTATAAAAACTTACGTCTTTGTTGCGATTAATATAAATCTCTCTAAAGCTACCGGCCAAGCCTAAAATGTTTAGATTTAACCAGAAAAATGAGTGACTTAAATGTGTTGCCATCGGAAAAGCGTAAGATATTTAAATGTGATCAGAAAAATCAGCGATTTAATAGATTTGTGTTGTCGCTGCCGAAATAAAATATTTTTATCTCCCATTCGCCATTATGGTGCCATTCGTAACGCGTAAAAAATTGATCCTTTGATATTTAATTTTTCTCTTATTGCTTTACAAACCAAGCGATTTAAAAACAGTAAACGCAGTTCTTCATCTCTGTTAGTATTAATTAATTGGTGCAATCGTGAAATTGTACAAGTTGGATCCCTTAAAATGATTATTATATAATTTAACTTTTATTTTAAGCTGCTGTCTGTGAAAGCGATTGTTAAATTAAAAAAGTGTTTCAACTGAACAGCTGGATTTTTTTTTAACATAAAGCATTATCGAATACTATAAGAATATTAGTAAGCTGATTTTTGAAAATGTTTTGCATTATTACAATATTAAATAATTTAACTGCTATAGCTCTAAAGATTATAAAATAATTTTAAAAAAACGCTTGCACTACCAAGAGTCTCATTTTTGTTAAAGACATGATGTGGGAAATGCTTGCAATGCTTCCCCCTTCCCTTCCCCCCAAAATGTCATAATTCTCTAAATCTTTTCGATCAAGAATCAAAGCATGCTACAAAATAAAAGTGAAAAGCACATTAACTGGGATTTTTAGAAAACGACAAAATCAAACTTCATATTTGTAGAACTTAAAATAAGATTGAAGAGAAAGGGCAAAATGAAAAAGGAGTCATGCTGAATTAATTTTAAAGAGAAGAAAAATATTATTCCGAAATTCTCTGCGTGCAGAACTGACTTCGAATTTTAAATTGGTCGCGTTTTTAGTATGAAACACTAACTAATGAGAACGAAAACATATTTTTACCTTCCTTGATTGGCCGAACGTGTCTCAGAATACGAACGATAAACGATAGTATCATCATTTTGAATATATATCAGTTCAGCTTTCGCGGATATATTTATCGTTAGAAGAATTTATTTAAATTTATCAGCTTCTTAATTTTTTAGAAGTAGACGTTTCTAAGGCAGAAGTCAAAATTACAGATTATCTACTATACTACTTCGATTTACAGGATTTCAGATTAACCAGATCCTGTCTGAAAAAAAAGTTAAGTCCGTTTGTTGCGGAACGATGAAAAATGACTGTCACAAGCCGTGCGTATAAAACGAAACTGTCTGCGGAAAATATAAAAAAGAAAGTTGTAGAGCGATTAGATGTTTATTTCGAGGGGAAATCAAAAACCCAACTATATCCTTGCCCGGATTCCAACTCCGGATCTTCCGATTTCTATTCTAACGTACTACCACTTACCCCAGGAAGGCACATAGTGAGGAAGGCGAAAGTTTCTTATAAAGTGAGTAGTTTGGTTTCTGGTTTGATTTATTTGATTACAGTAAAGCATACGAGGGCTGTCTACCTAAAGAAAAGGATGATTTCGTAGAGGACTTTCTAAGGGGTACTGGCTCATATTCACGTTACACATGGCTAAAACCTCGAAAACGCTCATTCGCCGGATTCAAGCCCCAGACCGAACTACCACTGACTTTACCGCTTGGACGCTGGTCGGCCACAACATCAGTGATAGCAAACAATGTTAAAAGAATGATGTTAGAATTTTGGAGTTAGTTTTTTCAATTCATGACAGTTAGTAATTTAATTCTAGCGAATCTAAAGGGGGAGGAGAAACTCTGTCAAAAACCAGAAACGATTTAATCGACATTTTTTGAGTTTTAGTATATATTATGGTGCTGTTCAAAGCCTTCTTTATGCCAAAGGACCAGTTCAATTCTATGTATCTGCAAAATTCTAAACATCTTCTTCAGTCATTAAGGCGTCTAAATTTACAGTGCTCTGCTTGTTTATTTGAGTTTATTTAAATAAAAAAAATAAGAATAGAGGAAGAGATGCCTTTGTGGGAGACTTTCTAAGGCAGTCAGACTCGTATTTACGTTATAAATGGGGATAATCTGGAAAACTCCCGTACAGATCAAACGACCGGCATTAAGCAGTTTTACCATTCAGACAGTGGTGGGGTCATAAATGCAAACAAGAAATACTTTCTATCAGCTCGGCTGATAGACGGAAAAAGTGCAGGCAACATTGATCTTATATCTCGTGGAATGGCAATATATTTATCTTGAGGCTAAAACGCAACTTAAGGAAAATTAAAACGATTTATAAAAAACCGTTTCGTGCATTAATATCTTCCATGCCGTCGATTCCTTGCTGACCGCGCATAATGTAAAATTTGCTTTCGATCTTTCCATTCAAAAGCATTTCTTCCCCAAACTAAAAAAGGGCAAATGCCCCATAGGTGAATAAATACTTTTTTACTTGTACTCAGCAAACGACATGGGTTTTTATTTCAAGCTTCTCTAACTCAGACCCTTGCAACGAATGCAAGAAAAGAACGAGACTTCAACGCACGTGCTTGAAATTCATCAGTGGTGAAGATAAACGCACGTTGAATGTCAAGCAGATTCCAACAAGAGTCGTAAACAAGCGAAGATCCGAAACGCAGCCTGAGGCTCTCGCAATAGCGGTTTTAAAAAATAAAAGTTGTTGAAATGTGCAAGTGGCATCATTAGCGGATCATGCACAAGAGGTCGAAGATGGGCAATGGAAAGTTGTAAATAATAAAAGATAAAACTTTTTTGTTGTCTATTTGAATTTCCCAAGATGTAAACAGAGATTTTTTTTAAGATTGGGATCTTGTACTTGACATTCCTGTGACTCCACAGGAAAATAAAATAAAAGTTAAAGCTGATATAATCTCAAAACTTCACGTTCAAATCTAACACTCCGAAGAATGTTTCATCTTTAAAAATTTCAAAAAATTAAAGCATTAAAAAATTTCTTGAAATATCACTCAAAACAGAAAAAAAGCACGCGAAAGTGAAGCATAAAATTAGCAAAGGAACAACCTTGTGTTTGGCGTAGATTTAGTTAAGAACTCAATCGATTTCAAGGCCAAAGAGGTACAGGTCCGTCTTCATCAGAAGCAAACGCATCTGCAAGACTGGGATGTTTCCTTGATTTGTTTTCTTATAAAAATAATATCTACACTTGCCAACTCATAAGAATGAATATTTTACAGCTCAGTGTAATTAAAATTCAGCTAAAATATAATTTAAGTTTTCAGAGCTCCTTTTCTTTTAGCATTTCTTATCAAAACGTAAAATAAGGTATCTCAATACTAAAATACTACATTATCATTTGAATAAATTTTAAAAAGAAATATATCTGCAGTTTGTTTGTGATATAAAATACTAACCTCCCTTTCAGTTTTATTTTGCATGAAGAATGTAATATAGAGAAGAAAAAACAGTTAGAAATTTTCTTGCTGACATATTATATTATAGCGCGTTAGGAATGTAATTTATGCATGAAATACATGATACAAGCACAATTTTCCCCAAAGTACGTTTAAGATGTAAGAAAAAAATGACTTTTTAAACGCGTCATTTATTATGTTGAAAAGCATGTGGGGCTTTACTTATTTAATTCAGTGTTCAATTCTTGAAACCCCACAAACACTAATAAGCGAGTAATCGCTGAAGTGTGTAAACAGAGACGTGAGGCTTAAGAATGGTTAACTTCCGTTTATTTCTCAAAATAAACATAATACAGTTAGTTCCTAACTCGTAGTGTACAGCAAAGCCTCCACTTGGGCTTGAACTTAAATTAATATGAAATTAAACTTAAATAAGCTTAACTAAAGCTAACTCAAAGACATAGCCGAAGCCATCAAGATTCTAAGTAGTTGTTCCCTAAATCTTAATTAAACCGGTGAAGCCAAACAAGGGCCTAAAGTACGGCCGATCGTAGCAATAGCTTAGATAGACGTAGCCAAAAGGCAAACGCGCGCTAATCAGGAAGTCAGGCTGTCTGACGAACTCAGTGAGAACATCGACTTAAATAGTACTCGTACTCATTTGCATTAACCGCGTTTCTGAAAATACATTCTGATAGGAGATTGTAAGCTGGAGCTAGCAAAGACAGGAAAGATGCATAAACTTAAAATAACTGTTATTGAAATTAGGATAAACCTAACAAGCAAAAATATTACGTTTTAAAAATATCGAAAATGATTTAAAGATCTTACGTATTGTGGATTGGCAAAAACTTGCATTCATGTTCATGATTTTTATATATAGTGAAGATTATTTTCTTGTTAATAAAATATAGCGTGCTTTTTCGAGATGTTAAAGCATAAAAACTATCATACACATATATTGCTTTTCTTCTTCAAATAGTGCTTTTCGTTGCTAACGGATAAGCCAAGTGTTTAAGGATATCAATTAAAACTTTAAGTATATAAAAGGGTATTTTAATTTTGAGAGCTCAAGTAAACGAGCACAATGTGGTTTCATTAGTTTAAGCATTAAAACACTAAAAGATATATTAACATTTGAATAATATAAAATAAAAGTGAAAAATGAATACATACAGAAGATTGCAATCTGTAATGTTGCTTATAGATTGCAATCTGTATTGATGCATAATATGCTTTGGCTTATTTAAAGAATCCAATTCGAATACCTAAACATTATGTTATAAGATATTTCTCCCGCCTTCGTCCCATGCGTTCGTGGTGTAGTGGTCAGCACGCTCGGCGCGTATTCGAGAGGTCCGTGGCTCGAGTACCGACAAAGGGCATTGCTCATTTCACTTCTCCAGCATCGAAATAGCCGAATGTCTCTACAATGTTGTGAATCATAAACCGTATAAAAGTCTGCTCGCATTTTTTTTTATTCTTATCTTCGTTACGTTTGAATAAGGAATTTATCTACAAATACCATCCAGTAAAGGATAAAAAGGTATTGCAGCATGACGATAGTGTTGAAAAGGCTTATGTGCGAACCTCTACCACAGATATGAACGCTTAAAATCTCTCAGTGAAATGTCTATTTAGTTCTGTTATCACTGTCAGTCACTTTTGTAATATACCGCAGCGGTTGCTCTAAAGCACAGATAATCTGCTTTGGAATGTTCTAAAAGCTACTTCGTAATGGTGTTCATTCTGTCGAAGAGATGTCGGACTCATATCGCAGAAGTATAGCCAAAGCTACGAAATAGAAAGTTTGATACAGTGTGTGTTCGAGTTTCTCCTACCATCACCATCGCTGGAGATAAGCAGCAGCGTTCGCTTTATGACACAACGCATGGTCATGGAGGAAAATGGGACTCGTCACCTGAGATATCACCTGAGGTCCACCCTTCAGAACAAAACTTCGAGATTTGTTGATGACAAATCCCACTATCTTCTGTGATAATGCATGATGCCATAAAGAGAGCGAGGTTCCTTTGCGATGATGGCGATAGGAGGCACTGACACACCGCGTATATTATCCCGATTTTTAGCCCGTATGACACGTCTCTTCGCCAAAATGAAAGAAGCACTACGAGAGATCCGCTACAGAAGTAGAGAGGAGTTACGTCGGTTCTCTGCGATATATGACAGTAACAGAGATAGATGGTGAACGATGCGTTTTATTATAGACATGGCATGCGATTGTACTGATGGACTGGAAGGTATTTGTATCTATGTCAATAAAGTCTTTTGAGAATAACCGATGTGATGATTACGATTTATCCAGCCTTTATAGATGGAGAATACAAGAAAATCACTTAAGAAAGCGATACAGATTCGACTGCATTGAAGACTCCCAGCCGTACCAGCTCCTCTTTTTGAATACGTTTTCTTTTCTTTTTTTTAATGCATCATATTCTGTTGCTACAAACGCGAACTGCCGATTCCGAGAGCTATTACCATTTCTGAAGTAAAATACCTTTAAATTATCTCTCAAAATCCTAATAGACTGTATAATTTTACCCAAGATTGATAAAAAAAAATATTTAAAATCAAAAATTGACCTATTTAAACAATGTAACTGATTAATAAGATAACTAATTAATGATTAAATTAAATTAGTATATACCAATTTTGCAAGAAATTTACTAATTAATAAAATTATAAATTTACATTTACTAAAACTTTTGTCAAATTTTACATAAATAACGTCATTAATGAAATTTGCTTTTGATTCTACGTTTGTGATATAACAGCTTAAAATGACTTAAATATTTAAAATGGCATTTTAGACCTTAATTTAAAAATGAATGCACAGATTAAGTGCATGCTAAGATATATACGCAGTTTTATTGATATGTAAATAATTCAATATTTCATATTAATGTACACCTCTAATTATTTATACAATGCGTATATGGTAGTGCGATGTTTAATCTTCAGTCTTCGATGTCTTTTAAAATCCAGATTCGACATCAGACGCATACTCAACGATGTTGTTCAAAAACAATTAATGTCTCGCCAGTGGCCAAAGGTTTAAGATAGGCGAATACTGGAAGTTCCGTTCTTTCCGACAGCAGGTGAACGGGCTGACTGCGTGATAGGTTTTCGTAATTTTTTCCATGTGTAACGTGAATACAAGCTAGTTTCCCTGAGACAGTTCTCCACCCAGAAGTCTTTGCCCTTAGACAGATATTCTTTGTATACTTTGCCATATGAAGAAACTTAGCCTAACCCCAAATGTTTACACAGTTACATTACATTACCCTAATAGTTCTTCCGCCTATAGAAGAATCATGTGTAAGGACTTGCTTGCATACAATTATCACACACGTCTCTCGTTAAATGTTTCCGCTACACGAGACATCTGTCTAATATTGGTGATTTGCAATTCATAGGTCACTTTCAGTTTAATTTTATCTTAATTCTGTAGCGTTAACTGCATTTTTCAGCATTAGTGCCATCCAACCGACAGGCCACCGATTAAGGAAGACTTTGACGATCAACTTAGGTTTAATGTATCTTAATAATTGATTTAAGTGATATAATTCATGTTTTTTGGTACATGTTATTTCCTAACTAATAAAAATTTATATATAATTTTAGTATGTTATTTATTTAACTGATAAAACGACGTATCTAACTTTGCGGATCTTCATTGCGTTTAAGAAAAAGAAATACTAACTTGGTTTATTTTGAAGATAATTGAAGCTACTATGAAGCAGTAACATGTTGAAATTTTCAGAAAGTATTGTGGTTTACTGCAACAGATTTTTCCAATTATGGCGTTGTCAATTCCATCTAGACCTGGAGGTTTTTTCTTAGGCAGTTTTTGGAAGACCTGGTATATTTTTTCTGCTACAAAAAGCAGGTCATCAGGCTCTGTTGGCTTTGTTATGTCCATCCGCATATGTTGCAATGGCGTATCCAGGTTGGGAATGTCATTTAGAGATACTGCATCAAATATTGCATAATGTTCTGAACTACTGTTTATGGCTTTTCCAGGTTCCAGGTGGAAGTGACGTAGTTTATAAGTTTTATTCGTTCTTATTTTGTGCAAAATACAGTGTGCTTCTGTAATCTGGGTATAAAAATCTTTCTAACTGTGTTGTTTATCTCTTACAAGCATACTATAATAAATAGGACTTTCGTTTCTTAATCTCTGCAGAAGACGTTGACGTAAAGCATTCTGTGTCGCACTTTTCGTTTTTCGTCGTATGCCCTTGCATTTGCGTTGCTGCTTTCGGGTATCTTTGTTCCATTAGACTATAGTAGTAAGTTTTTTAATTTACACTCTCTCTGCAGAAGGATGTTATCGCATATATCACATATCTTAGTCAGAAGAATGCATGTGAATCTAGTACTTTACTTTGTTGTTCTACAAGGTCTGTCCCGAAAGTAATGCGCCCCAATTTCTTCTGCTGCACTATCTGTCACATAGCGTTGCCGCTTGCGCGGAAGGGTGAGTAGAGTCTTAGGACGGCTCCGAGCTCTTGAAGAGTCACAGTGCCTGTTTCAGTGAAGTCTTGTGTGAGTGCTCGGCCGAAATCAAGATGAAAAAAACTCTCGAGCAGCGATATGCAATGTTTTATTCCAAACTTGAGAAAACGCCGTCGGAGACTGTTCCGTTGCTTCAGTCCTGATTTGTCCCCGTTCAACTTCTTTTTGTTCCCGAAGATTAAAAAATCCCTCAAAGGACAACACTTGGGGACTTTGGATAACATCAAAGTGGCTACGACGAAGTTACTAACGGACATCCCTATGACGGACTTCCAGGACGCATGTAAAGCACGGAAATCGCTTTGGAGCAAGTGTGTTAAAGCAGGAGGGATGTATTTCGAAGACTATGGAGTAGTTGTACGAATCGGTTCAATAAATATCTTAATGAAAATGGGCGCATTACTTTCGAGACAGAACTTGTAGACATATACCTTCTTCTTCGCAGTCGTTGGGAGGTCCATTGGAGTTTTTGGACTTTCCTTTTGGGAAGTTTAAAGCGTTTGACTATGACTGTAGTGGATTAGTGTAAAATGCTGTAGGTGATGTACTACTTATGATCAAAAGGGCTGCTTGCTGTCTTCCATGACTTTCTAATTTCGTATGGTGTCGTTGGGTTGCGAAATAGTTAGTGTCAGATTTGTCAACCCTTGCTATTTATGGTTTTCAATGTTCGGAGTGCATATGCTGTGTTCTGTAGACCGATCTGGTGGCATAGATGTAAAAGCTCTTGTCGTTTTAGAGAAATGTAGGCGTATCTCCAAGCGGTGCTTCGTGCATTATAATCTCCCGCAAATAGCTTGAGAGGAATTGGTGTACATCTTTATGTATCTTCTATTTGCGTAATAGTATTTATGTATGTAACTATTAATGTATCTTATTTATCTAATTTTAATAATTTTTTAAGGTGAAATTAATTTGAGATATACCTAATTGATAGTTTTATGAATATTTTCAGCTTATATTAATCAATAAGATTTTTCCCTAATATCATGCATTACGTATTTTGCTCAAAATTATTCCTTTTACATGTTTACAAATATGTAAGATTTAAAATATGAAAGAAAACTACTTTCCTGTTCTTAAAGTAGAAAGTGTTTATATTAATTTTTCTGGGATGCATAATTCCAAATTAAGCCACATCATGCCATCTTATATAAATATAACATAGAGGATATTTTTTCATCCATAAGATTTAACTATTTAACCGAATTCACATTTACTTTTTCACCTTTTTTCGCTTTGCCTCTACTCTTGCGAAAATGTACTGTTCATCTTTCCGCTCTCTTGTCTATTATCTAAAGATGTAATAAGCTATGTAAATTTGTGGGGGTATATAGCACTCCCATACTAATGATGTGTAAAGATGAATATGTGTCCTAAGAATACGTTAACAAAGAATAAAATTATGTGTTCAATTTACGGCCACGTCTTTCTTTATTTGTCGTACTTCTGTAGAATCGTTAGGTATTTTTTTTGAAAGAGAGATGAAAAATGAATAATGCCTTCGACGGGAATCGAACCCCGGACCTCTCGGTTTCAAGTCGAGGGTGCTGACCACTACAACATGAAGGCATGCGAAGAAGGTGGGAGAAATATCTTATACTTCTAATTACGCTGTAAAACTTCTTTAAATTATTGCAACGCGAAGAACGATTACCAATCCATTGTAACTTTCCCAAATTATCATAATCATTAAAACATCTAGGAAATTATTACATATAAAGGGTGTTTATGAAAAACTTCTCTGATATACCACTCTTAGCGACCTATCCGCTCAATCGACTGAAATGAAAGTTAAGATTTGAAGGTGTGCACTCGAGATTGTGATGATTTAAAACAATAGAGCTCTCAGATTACGGTTACAGTGAAGCAATATCGAAATTTTCAAATGGCAATACCGTCATTTTTGGCAATACCGTCAAATTGATCAGTGCCTTAAAAAACCATAAATGTCGTTGAAACGATACACTAAGGACGAAAATTGTCGGCGTAAATCATTTGCAATGAAAAATATTGTAAAGGACCAATGATAACAAAAGAGAGGAAAGGGGGAGAAACTTTTATTGGAATTACAAATTTCAGCATGCGCACCTTCGGAGACAATAACTTCATTGCATGCGGGAGATTGTTGAGAACAATAACGAACATAACATCACTGGATGAACCTTCGTGTTTTATGGCATCTTTCAGTCCTGACAAATCTCGTAGTTAAGATGTATACACCTTAGATTTCAGATAATCCCAGAAATCCATGAGAGTGAGATCTATGGACGGCGGTGGCCAGGAAACTGCAAAACTACGGGAGATGACTGCTGTTGCAACAACAATCATATATGTGGTACATATGTGGTACAACAACAGTACATATGTGCCGATCATATGTGATGACGTGTGGAGGCGTACCATCTTCCATCCATACAATGAGATTAACGATATTTCTGGAATTGTCTAATTCTACAATATTGTTATACACTGAGTACTTGTGATGAATCATGTTTCTCATTCCTGTGGAACTGACCTCTTGGAAAAGGACCCTAATTTTCGTCATACGTGTATTGTACCAACGACATTTATAGTTTTTTAATGCGCTGATCAGTTTGCGCAGGAAAAAAAGCGGATGTTGCCTTTAGAAAATTTCGAAATATTTTCAGTGTAACCGTAACCGTAAGACGTCTGTTGTTTTAAATCATCACGATCTCGAAGACATGTTTTCAAATAACAGAATCTGAAATTTCATTGGTTGAGCAGATAGGCCGCTAGGCCTTCATATATCAGGGAATTTCTTATGACCACCCTGTATAAGTTATCAGCAGCCTTCTTTCACAAAAATAAAACGGCATAACTTGCTGTCGTTCCATACTTCAAACTTTTTTTCTACTTTATTTATTTACTTATTTTTGAGCTAATGGATATATTTAAAAACTTCACAAGAGTAATGGACCATTTCGTCTGATTCACGACACGCATGCGTACATCGAGGAATGATAATTATGTGTTTTAAAGTCAAATTTAGGAAGCAATTTGCTTTGATTTTTCAGCCTATACGATTGTTATGTACAGTATCTGATAATGTAAACCAGATGTCGTACAATTTGCTTTCGCTAATGAGTGTTTCGCTCTGAAAAACTTTAATTCTGCTCATTACATTTCACTTCATTTACTGCAAGATAGGTAGAAAACTTAGTATTATTTCATGTTTTCTTTTAGCGAAAGAATCGTGTTTTGTGAAGTCTTCCTAAATTTTCGGGTGTTACATTAATTTACACTACGGAAAAAATTACATTAAGTTACACTTCGAGGCCTGAAGATTGTTGAACACTGCACCAGACAATAAAATCATAAATTTATGTTGCCGATTAAGATATAATGTTTAACCAGTCTTCAACGTGTTGCCATTCGGCAGTCGGGTTACTTGATTATAGCGAAGCATTCAAAGGCCATTGCCTATAGGAAGAAATGCATTCATAGAATTCTTTCTGAAGGTATCTGACTTGTATGTTGTTGAACATTTAAAACGTCGTGGTTGGAAAAACAAACATTTATTACACAGCAAAAAGAAGAAACAGTGGGTAAAAAAAGTTTTCAGAGGTTATTTATATAACTTTACAGCAGATCATGGTTTAGCGAATCACAAACAAGATACAGAAAACAATCAAAAATAACATAAACAAATGAAATCGGATCAAGTTTCAGAATGAACGTGATAGAAAGCTGTAATTCTTTTTGACCAATAAAAATGCGATTACAAATACCTCAACACTCCCCTTAATCGCGCATTATGGAAAATATAGAAAAATTACACAATTTTTAAACAGTTTAATGACAATAGTTCATAGAATTTTGTTTTGGACAGAGCCTTAGTTAACATATTTGTTTTTTGTAAACTTGATTGTATATATTCAATTTTAATATTATTTTCTTTAACTGTCTTACGAGTGAACTTTAATTTTATATCTATATGTTTCAACCTACCTGAAAAGTTTTCATTAACAATGCTTTTACTACATGACTGATTATCTTCAAAAATATAAACATTTTTAACACTTGAAATTTCATTTAATACATTTTTTATCCATAAAACATCCTGAATACCTTTGCATAAAGCAATTATTTCAGCTTCTGTTGATGAAAGTGCAATACACTTTTGCTTGTTACAGCACCACATAATAGGACAGTTTGAAAACTTAGTACTATCTTGAGTATCTCCACCCCAATCTGCATCTACATACAGACATAAGTTTGCCCTTTCCAAATCCCCCTTTTTGTATATCAATTTTAAATTTTAAGTGTTTTTCGAGTACCTAAGAATTCTCTTTAGAGCACACCAGGCAACATCAGTAAGGTGCTCCTGCAGTTGGCTTAAGTAATTTACTGCAAATAAAATATCTGGCCTTGTAATATATGCTAAGTAAAGATCTAATTAATTCTTTGTACGGGCCATGAAATGCATTTCCTTTCTGAAAATCAGCTGCTGTAGATTTTGGGTCAATGGGAGTTTGGGCGGTTTAACAATCAGACATTTCAAATTTATCAAGTAATTTTTCAATGTATGGTTTCTGATCTAAATATAAACTACTGGAGTCGAACTTCAGCCTAATGCCTAAAAATTCTGAGACACTTTCAGATTTTGACATTTGAAATTCTTTAAATAACAATGATATTTTAATACTTGTATCTTTTACATCCGAATCTGCAATTAATAAGTCATCCACATAAAGAGCCATAATTACTTTCTTACAATTTAGATTTCTGATTAAAATTACATGGTCCAGAGTCCAATTGCTTAAAATCTAATTTAATAACAAAATTAAGAAATTTCTGATACCATTGCCGAGGAGACTGTTTAAGATCATATGAATTCTTTTTAAGTTAACATTTCTTACCACTCGTACCATCATATCCTTTGGGCTGGTCCATGTAGATGGTTTCATCCAACTTACCATTCAAGAAAGCTGTCTTGACATCTAAAGTAAAAGTTTGTAAACCTTCATTATTGATAATTACCAGGATTAAACGTAAAGACTACATACTAATTACTGAAGAAAACGTGTCTGTATAGTCTGTGCCTTCTTTTTGCATGAATCCACGAGCAACAAGCCTGGAATTATAAGTTCCATCTCGTTTTTTACGTTGTAAGGTTTACCTTATGTTAATTAACAGTTATTTTAAGTTTTGTATCTTTCCTATCTTATTCTAATTTCAGCTTACAATTTCCTGCCAGAATGTGAATTCAGAAACGCAGATAATGCAAATGAGAATGAGTACTATTTAAGTCGTGACTTAAGAGAGAGAGTCTGATTTCCTGGCTAGCACGCGTTTGCCTTCTGGCTACATCTTTCTTAGCTATTACTACGCTCGGCCATATCTTAGGCCCTTGCTAGGCTTCGCCGATTTAGTTAATACTTAGGGGCAAACTAGTTAGGTTGTGATAGCTTCGGCTATATTTCTTAAGAGCTTTAGTTAAGTTAATTTTAGTTCAAATTATTAGTATTTAAGTTCAAGCCCGAGTGGCGGCTTTATTGTAAAGTTCCAAGCCGGAACTGATTGTAAATATACTGAATAATAAAGAGTTTTAAACCCTTCTCAAGTCTCACCTGTTCTGTTCACACTTAAGCGATTATTCGCTTGTTGAGTGTTCGTGGGGTTGAAGTTAGAACTTAAAGATTTAAAAAATTGAACCTCACAACGTAGAACCCATTTGCAGGAAATGGCTCTTTTATCAGGGGGTAAATTTGTAGATCTCAGATGTCGCTATCTTCCATACATTTCATTTCCTCGTCCATAGCTCTTTTCCATAGTTCTTCTTTTGGTAGATTTACAATATCATCAAATGTCAGAGTGTCTTGTTGTACAAACATCACTTGGTAAGTCTCAGAATTAGGATACCTAACTGGTTGTGTCTTTTCTCTTGAAGATTTTCTTTGTTCCTTCTTTTCATTTGTAGCATTTAATTCGCCGTTATCACTGTTCGAAATTGATTTGTCATCATTTTTAATGGCATCATTGTCATTTTCACTCAAATCAAAACTATCGGAAATGTATTTTTGATTTTCTATTTCTTCTTTTCTTCATAAATTTAACATTTCTGGAAACAATGATGCGCGTTGTTTCTGGAGTCATTAAACGATATCCCATTGTGGAATAACCTATAAATATCATTCTGACAGATTTTTCATCTAGTTTGTTTCATTGGGTTGGTGGCATAAGGGTATAAGCATCACAGCCAAATACATGTATGTTTGTCAAATCAGCATTTTCACCGTACTTCAGAACATAAGGAATACGATTGTCAATTGAACTATTTGGGAGTCGATTATTTACATAAGCAGCCATAAGTACTGCTTCATCCAAAAGGAATTTTGGTAAATTTGCCTCAAGTACCATTGCTCTAGCTTTTTCCAGTAGAGTTCTATTTCGTCCTTTAGCAACATCATTTAAAAAAAGTTGTATAGGGAGGTGAAAGGATATATTTTTATACCTGCTCGTTTAGCAACTTCATAAAGTTCTCCACTGACATATTCTTTGGCATTGTTATATTCTTTGGCGCAGTTTTGTGATGGTTGAATTCGGTTTAAAGAATAGTTTAAGTTTATCAATAATGTCACTTTTTCTTTTGAGCAGTCTTATTTCCATAAATCGCGAGTAGTCATCAATTATAGTCATGAAATACTTTTCCCCATGGAGTGTTTGAAGTTCTGTTGGGCCACATATATCAGTGTGTATAGTTATAAACGGTTTGGATTCTTTTCTGCGAGGACTCTTTCCTATAGGAAATGAATGTGAATGCACTTTGTTTGGCACAAACGCATACTTCACAAAATGTTTCTTTTGCAGGAAGATTCATTAAATTTAATTTTTGATCACAACAGTGTCTTAGTTTTCTGTTCCATAAATCATAATTCTTTAATGCTAAAGCTGTATATAAATTTGGTGAAAAATCACTAAAATATTATCCGCATTTCTCCAAATAACCAAATCTAAAACATTTGTTTTTGTTTTCAATATAAACTATTTCATTTTTAAAAATTACGCCCAAACCTGCTGCTTCAATATTTTTGAGAGAAATTAATTTTCCGTTTAATTTCAGAACGTAAAGAACATCTTTTAATATTTTTTCAACACCATTCTTAGTTTTCCCACAAATGTTACCAATGCCTTAAAACCGCCGATTTAGACGTGCATTTAACAGTTTCGGTCTTAGGCTTAATTGAGGTAAATCATTCCTTGTGAGAAGACATGTGAGAAGTTGCGCCAGAATCAATAATAAATTGATCATACATAAGATTTCCAGCCGTAAAAGATATTGCAGATGGTGCCTACTTATTACTATTTGAATTTGCCTGCTTTTTAGGATTATCAAAACATTCACTTTTGAAATGACCAGTTTTCCCACAGCTATGACAGACACTGTTCGTTTTCCTATAGAATTTAACAGAATGTCCTTTTGTTTTACAATAAGTACAAAACAGTTCTTTACGAGCACTAATAACAACAGAGTTTTCCATGTTTAGTTTAGAATACTTATTTTCACTTTTGTAATCGAACATAAGGGATTCAGAATCAATAAGTCTCTTTGTAACAAAATCCAAAGTCAAATTATCACTTGGTTGATTTTTAGTGATGCCTTAACATTTTCATATTGTTTGGCAATGACATTAAAATGTAAATAATAACGTCAAAGTCACTTACTTCAGATCCAGAGACGCGTAGATTACTAACCAAGTTCATTATGTTGTCGATATGTTGTCTTATTGACATATCTTTAGATTTCCTTATGATAGCTAAACGTTTGCGCGTTAAAATTTAACTCGCTGCTTCCTTAGCATTCACTATACGTAGCTTGCAGTTTCTTCCACATTTCACATGCCGTGTCTTCACTTTGAAGAGAAGCAAGCATATTATCACTTAAAAGCTCAAGAATTAAAGCGTAAGCCGTTTTTGATTTCAAAACATCTGCAGTTCTGTCCGCATTTGCTTCTGTTTCTAAAAATGTATCCAATTCCTTTGCAGTAAATACTGCTTGAACCCTTCGAAACCAAACAGTAAAGTTATTAAAGCCATCAAATGGCGCAACACCAAAAACTTCTTTTTCACTTCCGCTTGAAAAAGTCATCATTCACGAAAAACCAAAACAAAATCAAAATCTCGTGAACTATAAAATATGACACTGGAATAGAAAGTTAGATGAAAAAAAAAAAGATTAGCGCATTTTAACTTTTGACGAACCACGTTCTGCTGTTGAACATTTAAAACGCCGTGGTTCGAAAAACAAATATTTATTACACAGCAAAAAGAAGAAACACACAGTGAGTAAAACTTGACTTGATTCGAATGAGACAAGAGTGTCAGCGCGCGGCAGAGCTTTTTTACTCAGCACCAGGTAATGGAATATCAGGAACAACAAAAGGATGAAGAGGGTGGAGTCAAAGTAATTGAATGAAAGACTTTCACATAGCCGTCATCAGTCGGCGGAATGTAAGGGAGTAAACGTAGAGAAGGTTTATTCTGTGAAGTGGTAATGAGCAATGGAGTAGTGCGTCAGATCAAAAACGTATTGTTAGGTTATGAAGTATATCCGAAGGATATTTGTGCTTTTCTCTAAGAAAAGGTGTGCATCTTAAATAATTGATGCAGCTGTTTGGATGTAATAACACAAAGAGGAAAAACTTTGAAACAAATGTTTGAATATAGTGTGGAATGGTATAAATTTGGAGGTCTCTATGAATATATGAATTTGGAATATACCAAGGTGCTTTGATGATAGCACGAAGAGTTTTATTTTGAGTGACTTGGATTTTATTAATGTGAGTTTTCGCAGCATGTCCCCAAACTGGACTGACATAGAGCAGTGCAGGTCTAAGGATAGATTTGTATAGAATCAGTTTGTTGCTAACTGCAAGGTTACTATGTCTGCCAATGAGAGGTCGCATGGTGATAATAGAGATGCTGAATTTTCTGAGTGTTGTTTCTGAGTGTTGAATGCTGAGTGTTGTCGAAAAGTTAGTTTTTTGTCGAGAGTCACTCCGAGGTACTTCACTTGATCAGTTTATTGAATTTCATCATCAAAGAAGATGGGTTTTGGCGGATTTATTATTTAACCATCAAAGAAGATGGGTTTTGGCGGAAAGGAGATTGATGTGTCCTTTTCTAAAATAATGGCTTCAGTTTTGTCAATATTAACAGCAGTTCTCCAAAGAGTCATCCAGTGTTCCAGTATAACCAGATAATTTTGAAGAAAAATTTGAACAGTATTGGTTTTAGAAACTTGAGTTAGAATAGCAGTTTCGTCGGCAAAGAGTGCAATAGTGATATGCGATTCTTTTGGAATATCATGAGTGTAGATATTGTAAAGAAACGGAAAAAGAAGAGAGCCTTGTGGAACGCCTGCAGTGATGCTTCTGGTAATTGAAAGAGTTTTTCCAATTCTAACAGCAAAAGTCCGATTTTGGAGATAAGATGCATAAGTTGTATGAAATGTTCAGGGAAGTTCAGCTTGATTAATTTGTATGTAAGTCCTCCACACTTTGTCAAATGCTTTGGCAATGTCTAAAAATATTGCGCCAGTGGGGAATTTACGGTTGTATTCATCAGTAATGTAATTGATAACTCGGAGAAGTTGAGGATTAGTGCTGCGGAGATGTCTAAGTCCAAAATATTCGTCAGGAATATAAGAGCTAGGAAGCATGATGCGATTTATGTAAAATAGAATAATTTTTTCAGCAATTTTGGAAATTTGACTAAGTAAACTTGTAAGGATTTTAAGTTCACTAACGTTTATTTTATTTTAAAACTTTACTATCATCTCTTATTTTCCACTTCCGACCAGAATTAACGCGTGATTATGTTTATGCGAATTGCACTTGCTAACGCTCAAGTATTTAAGTTGTGGCCTTTTTGCCAAAGAGTAGAAGGAAGGATAGAGAACCCTCTTGCTACGAGTCTTCACGCGAGCTTGCCATCAGTTACTGTCCGCCTTTAAGGCCAGAGGTTTAATCCTCTTAATCCTTAAGTTAAAGATGTAGTTTTCCGCGGTTGGCGTACTACAGACGTAGTAATTTAAAAGGCCAATCTTAGTGCTAGTCATCTGTGTGAAATATAGTTAAAGTGAAAAAGTTAGCTCTTATTTAAATTTTAGTTAGTTAGTAGTCTTATATTTTTTACGTTTAGGCCACAAGTGGTTGGTCTTTGTATCCCGAAGAGTGGGAACGTCTGTAAAATCGATAAGCAAATAAAGAGGAATTTTAACCCTTTTTATATTTGTTGTATCTTCTACACACGCACGAACATAGCTTTTAGTAAGCTCCCTGTTCCTACTCAGGACTCCAGTTATGTTTGCGAAATCAACTACAAGAAACAGTGGTCCTGATAAACTGATTGGACCGTAATTTTAAGGAAAGGTAGAGTTTTGATGAGGCTTTGGAAAAGCAACAACAATGGCATGTTTCCATACTTTAGGGAAGTAGGAAAGCTTGATGATGGAGTTGATGATTTTAGTTAAACAAGTAATTGCGTTGATAGGAACGTGCTTGAGTGCTTTTGATGAAATATCATCGTGGCCAGCTGCTTTCTTGGCTTTTAAAGAGCTGATAAATTCCGCGACAATCCTCGGTGAGGCAACAAAGGTGAAATTCAGTGGTCCAGGACTATTGAGGAAGGAACATACGGAGCTATTGACTTAAGTAATATGATCATTATCTATGGAAAGGCGTTGGGAGTGAATGTATCTTCAAGAATGTTAGCAAAAGTGTTGGCTTTATCTACATCAGAATAAACGAGTCCATTATTGCCATGGAGTGGAAGTATCTGCTTAAAAGGTTTTTTAAATTTGCGAGCAATGTCATAGAGTGAATTGTACCCAGTTGCAAAAGTGTTTAGGAAGTTTTTCCACTGTTGAGAATTTGAATTCCTTGATTTCTTTTTTAATGTTCCTATGAAGAGTATTAAGGTGAGCTTTATTCTTGGGTCCCTTGTAGGTTGCCATAGATTTTTGTATTTAATATTTTGCCTTATGTTGTTCGGAAGAAGGAGAAATGGATGACTTTTCGGAGGTTATATATATAACTTTACAGCAGGTCATGGTTTAGCGAATCACAAACAAGACACAGAAAATATCCAATCAAAAATAGCATTAAGAAAATATAAACAAATGAAATAGGATCAAGTTTCAGAATGAATCGGACGTGACAGAAAGCTATAATTCTTTTTGACCAATAAGAAAGCGATTACAAACATCTCAACATATGTAACATACCGTCAAAATCATAAAGATTGCCCATGCAATCAACCTTTCGCATGATTTGAATACGAGTCGAAGTGCCAGCGTTCGGCTATCATACATTCTCAGCAACATGTGACTTGCTGCCATTCAGAAAAACATAATTAAGTTATGTTTGAGTTTAATCAGTCTGTAAAGTTTTAACAAAGCAAGCAATTTGAAAGCAATAATTCAGATTTTATTTAATTTTTAGTAATGCATATACTGACACAATATTTTTATATGCTGAGCACTCGCGATGAAAGGTTGCATATATTTTAAAACTGATACGAATTAAAATATATGCAACGTTTTCATAATTCATAAAAGATGTTTCGTACTTTTCAGTTAAACCGGCACGAATTGCCAAATGTGCTCCAAAGCGATTGTTCATATTGTGCCGTGAATGTGCAGTGTTCATTGTGAAGGACGTAAACTAAGCGCGATACGGAATTTAGGTAATTCTCTGATTTTTTAAATAGGAAACAGATCAATGGGGAATTCTGCAAAGCCACACATGCAAAGAGATTAGTTCTGTTTACTTACAAAGTGATATGCTTTCGCTTAAAAAAGAAAACATAATTGCATTATTTGGCATTGTGAAGAACATCGACATTGGGCACATTGAACACTATGTGCATTATGCTATACGATACATTACTGTTTCATTACATGATCATTTTATTTTTTTTTCATGAAGATTTTCGTAGCGTTAGGTTTGTCGCCATCTAGTTTGATTTCACGCTAATGTTTATGTTTGGCTGATCCCCTTTTAGCAGAAACATACCGATGTTTCTAACATCATACATAGCGTACACGATACAGAATCAATTCTAATAATATAAAATTTTTTAAACGTATTTCCCGAATATTTATGGTAAACTCTTCTTTCGTTTATGAATTGTAATCTCTAATTTTCGGATTGTTATTGTTGATGTTAAATTAATTCCCTCGTAATCAGAAATATAAGTTTTTGCTACGTTTTCTAAAATTCATGTTCATCATTTTCGAAATTTAGATTTCAAGTAATTTTTTATTGTGCTGTGTTCCCCCTTTGAATCTTTTTCGTTTATCAATACTGTAGCCAAGAAATATTGCATTTCCACGCGTAATTTACCCCTTGCCTTTTTTAATTAATTTTATGGTTCAAAATCGAGAGAAGAAAATTATGCAAACCATTTAATTTCCGAAGAACGCAGTTACCATAAGAACATAACAAATGAAGAGCAGTCATAGGCAAACTATCGAAATATTATTTCCTTAAGAGAATTCTACATTTCAGTCAGAATACCTATTAATATTAACATTACAATTTCCTTTTCATTTTAGTATGCATTTTACTTCAGATGGAAAATGCCTTACAAAAATGATATTATAATATTCTGACTGATAGTTTATTTTCACTGTAATTTTTTTTTACTTTGAAATAGAGCTGATAATTTTTAAAGTATAATTAACTTTTCAGTCATCATCATGGTACATATATATACTAAACAGTTATCATCATGATACATACATACATATATATATATATGTTACTGTGAAAGACCGAAATTGGAGAATGTCAACATTCACCAAATACGTCGGGGAAAGATCGAATATAACATTGCATTCTTGTACATTCGGACCCTCACCGGTGTATGTCGACAATCACAGATATGCTCTGGTGAAGGTCGAAAAGAGAGGCGACTGGCTGTTTCCCATAAATGCAGTTGTAAAAGCAAGAGCCTCTTGTGCAATTCAAAGTCTCATAATAATTTAAGTTGTTGCAATTAATCAGATTTGAATCACATAATTTAGTAAGTTTTTTATTACTATTATTTTATTTTATCATTTACTACGTACTGTATAATTAAGTAAGTTTTTTAACTTCTATTATTTTCCTTTCTCATTTTGAATGTATTGTGTGTTTTAAGTACTTGTGTGCTTTTTCGCGACTGAATTACGGAGAAGAAAATATAATATTCTTATATATTCAACATTCACTATTAGTACATGGTGAATGTCGATATTCACTGGTGTAAGTCAGAAATAAGAGTATTTGGAAAATATTTCGGATATACACCAAGCGACTATGTGAATATTGACATTCACCGGTGAAAGTCGACATTCTCCAGATTTCGGTGTTTCACCGTAACATATATATATATATATAAGTGCAACTGGTCACAAGACGATCCGTTAGTGGAAACTGGCAAACAACATAAATTTTGAAAAAATAACAGATAAAATTAAAAAAAAAAACTTTAAGGTTTCTGATTTTAAATTACATCCAAAGGGGCTTTTTTTAACATTTTGTGTGTTACCTTTATTTATTAAATATCATGTTCTTTGCACTTAAACCATAAAATTCAGTTCAAGAGCAATATCGCAAAATAATTTTAAAATGAGCATATCTTCTGGTTCTTCTGGTCATAGTCATTCTGAGCAAATTGCCCCTTTGGATTAAAAATAAGTAGATACTTGTTAAAATATTCATATAAAAAAGACGCAAAGAAAAAAAAATTGAAGTTTATACTTACGTTTTGCCTAAAACGTAAGTTTGGTATCTGCAAGAAATTTTTATTGATGGCAATTTGTTATTCAAACGTACTGATAGCCAAATATTACAATTTTAGATTAATTTACATATTGACGTTCATTCAAATTATTCTAATATATTCAAATAATCTTGAATAACTTACTTTTAATTTAAATTAGAAAGAAATATGCAAAAACTTCATTAAAGAAACAAAACTTGAGAATAAATAATGGCAATTTATTCTCTTCCTTTTTTATTACATTTTCTGTGAAGCATATCGAAAAAGGACATATATTTATAGAAGTAATCATCAACTTCTTTGTTTCTTACTACATCTTTCTGCTACAACACCTCATGGCGTTCTAATTTTTATTAAGTTTGTAATTTTGGATGAAAATTACTGAAAATTATCTTTATCACCAATCTGTAGATGCTTAGCGACATTCAAGTTCTCTCTGTAGACTTATTAATTTTCAACTACAGAAAAACGTTTTTCACATATAATCTCAATAAAGCGATTAATCTTATTGCATAAATTCGTAACTGAGGTTATTTATCTTTAGTCAAGTACTAATAAAAGTTAATTGAATTAGCGTATCTTCAAATCGTTGAATAAATTTAAACCACATTGCAAATAAATTAACTCCAGCTCCATATTTTCCGAAGCGTTTCGAACGTTTGCTTTTAATAATAAAGATGACGTAAAATTGGGTTTGAATCTATTAAAAAATCTTAAACATTTTCTTCGAATTCTTGTAATAATAAGGCTAATTAATGTACAGAAATGTATTAGCGGGCCGCAAGTTTGAGACCACTAATTCAAAATTTCTAAATGATTTATTGTTCAACGAAATGAGCAATTTAAATGCGATAAACGAATTAAAATTTTTATTTTTAAATTCAGTAATGTATCTAATTGAAATCAATTAAAATACATTTATTTCAGAACTTCTCCAGTTAATTATTTTTACGAGCATTCGGGACGTCATTATTATATAAAAGATATTTTTAATGCGATATATTCTGAACCTCTGAGCAAAATTATTGAATTTTTTCTTACTTTTTATTTATTACCTAGCAATTGTAATGATATTCCTGTACTTTGCTATGACAGAATTCAGAATATATTAATGCGTAAAGAATACTTCTGATGTCTTATTTTCTTTCAATTTTGCAGTTCGCATGCATTGCGAAGCGACTTCTATGACGGCCATAGTGAAAGTGATTACGCCGTTCAGAGGTCGTCTGTACGCTTTCGGCCACCCATACGAGTGCTACGAAGTGTCTGTCAGGGCAAATGGCGAAGTGGCACTCACCATGCCCTTGCACGGACGAACATGTGGAACAAAAAATCTGGTAAGATTTTAAATCTTTTATTCGCTAGTTATTTTTTCCCCTTCGTTTGAAAATAATAGTTCAGTTTATGCTCTTTTAATGCAGTTGTTAAAAGGTTATGACGTTGTATGGAAATTCAAAGTAAAAAAATTAACATGAAGTGTAAACAAAATGATTACGGACCGTTGTGCTTTAGCGTTAGAAATACCTTTTATGAATTCCAACGTGGATGTAAAGATTCATAGAAACCATCAGTTGGTAACTTTTAAACGCACGGAAGTAGAAGTTATAGAAAAGTAAAAATAATAAGGTAACTCAGTAAATGAAACTAAACAAAATATGCTTAATTCACGTTAATTTTAACGCTTTTGGGGAAAAATGCGGAAGTTTTAGCGTTGAATTTCGGAAGTTGCTTAACTTTTTTTATCTTTTCCGTTATGGGATAACGTGCGCGAAACAATTTTAATAAGTATAAACTTGATACTTGTATTGAGAAAACGTACCTTCGTTGTAAATACATATATAAATAAAACTCTTTTAAATGCTTACGTATATACCTTAGGTTAGTTATTTCAGTAAACTAAGAGAAAAAAATATGTAGAATGTAGAAATTTAAAAACTTTTTATTACCAATAGATACCATGTAAAAACAGTTTTATAAGAGATCAGAAAAAAAGTATTAAATTTAACACTGGCACGTAAATCTTTCTGTAAAAATCGTTTGACATTTGTCCTTGTAATGGAAATGATCCCAGCTTTTCTTAATCCCTTATAGTGGGGTACATGCCGCACATAATGCGTGAAATGCAGTGCAGTTTGTCAGATGCGAATATAATGCTACAGTAATGAATTAAAACTAAAAGTTGTAGATTGATGGTACAGGAAGATATTGCCATGATGTGGTACAATATGTGACAGAATTATAGTTTTAAATTACGATATTATTTTATAGTTTTAATAAGTATTTACAGACGTTATATGGTGAGAAGATTGAATTTTTATTCTTATAGCTGTTAGTAATTAATTCAATCATGGCTGTTTTATGTGTCTCTAGATCAGTGGTTCTCAACTTCTTTTGCCGTATTCACTCCTTACATCATTGCTAAAAAATCATTGTCCCTTCTCCTTTCCTGAACTAGAAAACTTCATTGACATTTATTTAGATTTAGCTAATTTTTAACGCTATTTTCTAAATTAAGTATTTTTTTTCTTCCTTCCAGCTTACCTTCGTGGTATAACGGTAGCACACTCCGCGAGTATTCGAGACGTCCAGATTCGAGTCTCGGCGAAGGCATTGCGCATTGTTCATGTCTTCTGTTTAAAAAAACCTAATGACTCTACAAACAAACATACAGAAAATGCTGCAGTATCAAAACTTGTATAAAAGTAATTTTTTTTATATTCATCAAAGCTAAAACTAAATATTTAACTTCTAAACCAAAGGCTACCTCTCTGAAACTATGAAATTTCCCTTGTTTGAGAACACCTGATACAGACGAATGAGTTTTGTTATTGAATTTCTTGATATAGTCTTTGAAAGGAACTTATTCTGTTTTCTTAGAATGCATCCAATAAAAAAAGCGTTTTTAAGTGACATTTTGCAGGGCATGTGAACGGCGGAATTCAAAATAAATAATGGAATTATAGCATAATTTTATGCCACATAGTATTTTAGAAAGCTTCCAATTGGAATTTTTGAAGTTCCTGTTTTGTTTTGTTTTGTTTTGGGTACAACACGCAAACAACTGGTGGGAGGACTACGTTTTTATTATTTGTGTAATATTTCCAAGTTTCGCCCTCAAGCATACTTGTTAATGACACCCAAAGGTTAAGCTGGGATTTAAAACATCCGTTTTAGCGCAATTCCTTTCTTTGCGCGCCGCTGTTTTCGGTCCATCGGATTGTATTCTGATTTTTTAACTACCTACAACTTTATATTTATTACTTTGTTGCGTTATAAAAATATTTCAGCTTGTACAAATAAGAATAGCGTTGGTATATTCGTTTTAGTTGATACGCTTCTTAACAAGTAGAATTATAACGAGGTCAAGTTGTACCTACGTTTTTGCATCCAAATAATCCTGAAATATAAGTAGATAAAAAATACTTTACATTTTGATTAGTTCTAAAACATGTTTTTTTTTTTTTTTCTCATTGTAAAGTTTAGCTACAATGCGATCTTGTTGAGGTCCCAATGCGAGCAATTCCCATTTCAGCAGACGTATGTCATTACTTTTTTATATTTTTCTTGCACTTGGAATCATTTTTATAGTCACGATGTGCCAATGAATGAGAAAGAGCTTATGATTTTAAATAATTGCTGAGAGCCATATTAATCGCGTTGCATACAGTTCGCGTTTCAACAATTAATTTCATAAAATGGTTGAATCATATGTAACATATTCCAGCATAAGAAGAGTTAGCACTCAATTAGTAAATGAATAGTAAAAATGAGCAATGACCCCCGGGACCCGAACTGGACCTCTTGACCTTATATAAACCTATATATAAAATACATTATATAAACATATAAACCTATTTATAAAAAACCTTATATAAACATATAAACCTATATATAAAATACCTTATATAAACTAAACTAAGTGTCGCCACAGCCCTAGTGGGCCATGGCCTACAGTGACCCGATATCTGTTTTCCTGACCGTGGGCCCCGGGGGGCACGAGCATATGCTCCTAACAAGTGGTAAGCTTGTCGCAACACCCCCTGTGTTTAGCCCCCAAGCAAGTTTGGTACTCATTTTATCGACTCGCTCAGGGGACGAGGGCCTGAGGCAGCCTTGCTCAGGCCCGAGGATCGAGCCTTGGACGTGTGGTGCTGCTGCGCAACACGCTAGCCACTGCGCCACCGGGCCTTATATACTCTCCCTTTTAAAGGGCAACTGTGGATTAGGAGACCTAATCGCCAATCCTATTCGTCACCTTTTAGTTCGTGCGCCACTGTAGAAGTATTAGGTTCTTTTGAAGCTGGAGACATGAAAAATAAGCAATGCCCTCGGCGGGACTCCAACTTGGACTTCTCGAATACTCGCTGAGTGTGCCACCGTTACACCACGAAAGCATACTTGAAGGAGAAAGAAAATACCTTATAACGAAGTCAAACAAATTTTAACACATTGTTAAAATTTTGGATTTGCAGCATATTGTTGAACAATATTGATACCTTCAAAGTTTTTTCGATGTTACAGAAATTTGTGTAACTTTATAAAACCTTTCTAGCATTTACGTTCATTTTATATTTGCATCTTTAGAATAATTAATTCAAAACAAAACTAATTGGAAAATTGCTTTATAATTTCGAGACACATTTAAACATGCACACCTTTTTTATTATTTACCGACATCCGCATTTTGCTTAGTGTTTGTTCAAAGCGGACTGGCTTTCAAATTGATCATTTCTTTCGATTTCTACTACGGTAGGAGAAAGTTACATGAAACGCGAAGTATAAGAAATAGTAGTGGTGTGTTTGATTAAATATTTTTTAAAAACAAATTCGCCTGCTTTTAAATTAATTGTCACCGCTTCTTTGATACATGAACAAAAGTTTCCATATCTAAAATCTATTGAGAAGCCATTATTATTCCCCCTAATTCAACGTTGATTAATCGTCTTATTTTGAAAATTTTAATTAGGTTCAAAAGGTGTGGTTTTATAAGAAGCAACATAAATCTCCCTCCGCCATCAAGCATTAGCTGCAATGTCACGAGTTAGAAATTAATTTCTGCGCTCTAAGAAAAATTAAAACTATGCTGAAATAGAGTGAGTCAAATGTTTTGCTGACTTTGATCCCATTATTTCTCGGTTCCCAACTTTACAACGAAAACTATTAGCATTTAAAATATAGGCTAGAAAATGACCAAACTTCAAATAAATGCGAAATGTATATTAGAACTAAACATTAAATAATTATATTAAATGTTATAAAAGCCGCAATTAGATATTTATATCGTTTGCAAAATAGTAGAGTAGTTGGTAAGTTGAAAAAAGGGCATTCAATATAAACTTAGAAGGATTTCGCCTTTTTTTATTAATGTGATTATTTACAAAATACGTAAACAGCTGTTGTTGCTGTTCTTCTGGATGGAAAGTATGTTCTTACGGTATATATTTTTTACATTTTACGCTTTACTTGCAAGTATATATTTAAATAAAAATAAGTATTTTCTTGCGGTTTCATTATTTTATTTCCATGTCAACTGATTTTAATAATTTCCTGTCAACTGAGCTTAGTAAGAATAAAATTGAATCAATGACCTAGATATGTTGGCGTTTAGAAAAACATAAGAGTTAAGCTTCAAAAATATCACCGGCGGAGTTTCTTTAATCTTGATTCATACACACTAGCTCGGAAAGAATTAAAATTAGACCGAGATACAGAATACTCATTTATAGAGGAGTAAGGTAAGAACACGACTTTAAAATAAGCTCTTAGTTAACCTATTGGATTAATATATATAATACATATATATGTCATAATTCCGGAAGCACAGAAGAGGAATCAGCTTGCAGTTGTCTTGACCGAGGATGGATATTTTGGTGCGCAGTTAACACCGGTACTTTTAGCTGCTTTTGATAATCGAGCAGGAGAACGGAAGATGTTGGCACAATCCAAGTTCAGCTAATTACCATATTTATTTCTAGGCACACTAGATTCATTCTTCGTAGACAAGATACTTTTTGATCATAAACAATGATAATAATTTCTCATATACGCAGGTTAACGAGAGCGACATCCTTTTAGATGGAGAAGCAGCGGGGATATTTTAGCAGTTGCGAAAGCTGGGAAAAGAAGGTGACGTCATTAGCTGCCAGAGGTATTAATACCAGAGTAGATGCGATTCTAGAGACAAGATATGGTTGGTTAAGATTAGTTTGGGTTGCCCTTTTCAGTAGCGTTACATAACGTAGAAAAATTTCGAATTTGGGAGAACAGATGAATTTAGGGGAAGGCACCAAATTTAGAATGTTAATTTTGAGGTCGCCATTAGTTTTTAAAGCAGCTATCGTATTTTTTTTATATCTTACACACACATACATATATTAATCTCCCTAATATAAAACGATATATATATATATATATACAGGGTGTATCTAAAATGCATGCTTCAACAAACTTAAAGGGATGATAGTACTCATCAACACGAACAAAAAATGCAACGGAACATGGGGTCGCAAATGACGTTTAAAAAGGTGAATATCGAGAAAATGCGTCTGGAGATGGACAAACTGAGACACGAAAGAAACACTCCAGAAAATTATGTATTGCACATAATAGGTATTTATTCCTCTTCATGAGTACTATCAACCCTCTAAGTTTGTTGAAGCATTTCAGATACACCCTGTATA
>KK112812.1:152355-177163 GCA_000611955.2 Stegodyphus mimosarum | reverse complement strand
ATATATATATATATATGCTTAACATTTTATATGCAACATAACACGACGGCCAACGAGCGTTGTTTCACCTAGCCTTACATATATTAGTTAATTTTTTAGGTATAATCCGTATCATCAAATGCAGTTTTTCTAATGAAAGCTGCAGCTATAAGAATACAAAATACGCTTGAGTAAAATTTGAAGTTTATTTTTGTTTCAAAAGTATGGCTCATATACATGCTTTGTCTGCTTTCTCGATAGCCGTTACCTGTTTTAAAAATAACTTTGCCACTGCAGTACTTCATAGAAATGGAATTAGATATTTACGTATTATCGCAACCACCTTAGTAGAAGTCGCCGAATTTTCAGAATGAGCCAGACTCTGGCAACCATGCGAATAACTGTTTATCAGACAATTATGCGCATAAATATCCTTAAGCAAGCAACGCCACCATTTTTGCATATGTTCTCTTTGTTGTATTCCAAGTTCCAAAGGTTTTTTCTACAAACATACTACTGATGCATTTGTTACATAGCCCGTGTTGCGTAGGTTTGCACGAGGCTGAATCTCTGCAAATCTGATTTTTTTAAGAGAAAACAGATAGCTGTGTACTTGGGAAAAAGAATATCGCGAAAAAAATACGAAACTTTTTGGAGACGAATGTATTTTATTTTTTTAACGTATCGGGTAATTATTTTATAATAATTAAAATTTGTATTTTAAATTGTTAAAATATATTTCTTTTCATACGTTGCTTTTGATAACGTTTACCGTTTATTTACGATAAATATCGATAGTTTAACAATCCTTTTAAATTAAGTCTCAAAAACATCTCTTTGCACCCAATAAATGATTTTTACATTTTCGTCTGTAAAAATTAGCTAGATTTCACCAAGATTGTTGTGGTAATACGTAAGTACCTGGATTTATTCGTTCTTTGCTCATTAGTTTGACAACAGAGCACTCCTCATTTCTTTAAAATTGTTACTGATATATAATTTATGTTATTTTAAGAAATTAAATTACTGATTATTAAAAATATGTGTTGTAGCACGGCAATAATTGCCTGAATCTGTAATAATATTTCAAAAATCAAACAGTTACAGTGCAAACGTAGTTAACGAGACAAAGAGCCGCAATTTATCGTTTTTGTTAGAGTATATCGCATCCCATTGCACAGTCTTAAGAGAAGCTCTTTTTGAACTTGTCTATATCGTAAAAAAAAATAATAATCAAGTGTTTCACTGATAGGCTTAGTCGTCAGATAATATGTGAGCTGTGGTTCTTGGATTTGTTTCTGCGCGCCGGGGTTCGGCCGCTGAATTTACAGTTGGTGACATTTCAAACCTTCAATCATGTCTTTTGTTTTGTTTCGTTTTAAATATCTTGTTTAGGTGCTATTATCTAAGTAACCATTATCTAAGTATAACAAATGTTTTTTTTTGCTTCAGCATCGTTATAATCTATCGATTACCTGGGTTATGGATTGACTGCTACGTTTTGTACTGCGGAAGGGTGAAAAAAATTACTCATCAGCGTAAAGAAAAATTCATGGGTTAACACCAGTGATGGCAAATTATGCTAAAGTTCTAATTTTCTAACCGAGTTTTTTTTTAATCCGAGTTTGAATTTAATGAAATTATTCATATTTTCTTGTCAGTATTTTATTTTAATGCCAAGTATAACCTTATTTCTTTAATGTTAATGATATTTATTCCTGTGTTTATTTAGTAAGTTTTTTTCTATTTTGAATACTAATTTGAATGAACGAAAAACAAACGAAATGAATTTATTCTCCAGATTATTCTGTTAATTATAATATAAAATAATATTAATTGTTCCTTATTCTTGTATTTTATTAATTGTCTTGTGTAAAAAAGATCATCAATAGGTGCGTGTTTACTCATTGTCTACAGGATGACTCTAGGACTTCATAAATTCGTTTATTACTACAGTAATCATATACATATTTACATGCATTTGAGGAATCCTGGTCCCTAGCCTCTCCAGTTCTGGGTCACCATCGTGCGCCCTCTATCGGCGACTTTTTTTACAATGGCTTCCAACGGTGGGTTACATTAGGCCATTCTGACCCGACAATCGTTCTGATTGCCGTGAATACAAATCAACCCTCCAATTAATACACGTTTCTACATGAACCCGTATAAACATTATACAGCATACATATTACTCCAATTGACATACTTTTAATACACTAGCACAACTATGGAAATTTTCTATAAATCATCAGTAAATACATGATATATCTGAAATAGCGCTGATTCACCATCCGTCTCAATGTTCAAAAGTTCTAAAGTTCAGAGTCTTTGTCAGCAAGCATATATATAAAAACATACCACCTTAATCGCAGTGAAGTGCACCTTCACTTGTCCTTGTGCACAGATCTTCGTGAGTTTCGTCGAGGAATCGAGCTTAATAATTGGACAGTATCTTGGTTGTCGTCATCGTTATCGTCATCAGCTTCATCAGAGCTTCATCGCATCTCCATGATTTCAGTTGGCTCAGATGAGCAGTGGCGGTGAAATAGCAACCTCGATTCTTCACTTCTAGTTGTGTTATTATGTAGGTATCACTAGGTAATAGTTCCGTTATCATAAACGATCCTCGCTATTTCGGCTGTGCTTTGTTAAGTTGACCTGTAGCTTTAGGAGTACATCTCATCACAACGATTTCTCCTCGTTCAAATATTAGTGTACGACATCTCTTTCTATCAAATCTCTATTTCATTTTCACTTGCTGTTCTTCAGTTCTTCTTCGCGCTTGTTCTTGGAATTTTCGCGGATCATTCCATGTCGCTGAGACTTCATCTGCTAACTTCCTAAGTACACCATCATTAAATCTGGGCGAATATCCATATAACATTTCAAATGGAGTCTTAGTCATAGTTTTCTTTACAATGTTGTTAAGATTTCTTTCCGTGTCTTTTATTTTCGAATCCCATTCTCTGTGTTCTTTATCCGTCAAACTTGTCATTATCGTTCTTAAAATTGTTCTGTTGACGCGTTCTACCATACCATTGGCTTGGGAGTGTTTGGTAGAATTCAAAGTAGGATGTATTCCGTTATCTGAACAATACTGCTTAAATTGTTGAGAAGTTAAACAAGATTCTCTGTCACTTATTATTCTCTCCGTTAGTCCAAAATCATTAACAAAATTCTTCAAAGACTGCAAAACATTTTTAGCACTAGTAGTCTTAACTGCAAAAATTCTCACAAATCTAGTCACTTTATCAATTATCGCTAACAGTTCTTGATTACCTCTCGAACTCTTTACGAAAGGACCCAAGTGATCCATATGAAAAATAGCAAACGGTCTTTTGCCAGGCTTTATGGGATGTAAAAGTCCTTGTTGCTTGCTACCTGTCACGTTATTCATAGGGCACTCAATGCACATTAATATGTATCTTCTTACATACCATTTCCTGCCTGGGAACCAATACATTTCCTTTTTTGCTAACTGTTCTATATACAGAAAGGTGACGAAATAAATCATGAAATTTCACCACTACGCTTTTCCTCATGCTTTTAGAAAGCACATAGAGAAGTCTCTCTTTTCCATCCACTATGGTTTTCCAACACAGTGTATTCCTTTTAAACATGTAATTCCTAATTATTTGTTTCTCCTCAGCAGTTCGCTCTTCTTGTTTCTTCTTGAAAATGTCGATAATTCTTTTCAGTTCTTGGTCAGCATGGTGTATCATTAGTATTTGCTCTTTTTTTGCTTAGAGACTGGCAAACTTCAAAATTTTCAACTATTCTCGTCATCGTGTCATCAGATTCCAATACAGGACCTCTATTCATAGCATCAACATGGGAGAGTCATTTTGATGGCTGTTTAATGTCAAAATCATATTCTTGAATTAAACTACACTAATGAGCTAATTGAGGATTTGCAGTCTTCTTCGTATTCATATTATGTGAGAACTTGGCAGTCAGTAATAATTGTAGATCGTATGCCGATTAAGAACTGCCTGACTGTTTATGTCTTACGCTTTTAACTGAATCTTTATTGTCCCCTGTTTGTCCAAATAAAATGTTCGTTCCCACGTTTCCATTTCCCTTCTAAGAAATTTTAATAATTCTGTTACATTCCAAGAATAGTCTTTTTCATGGTGTCTAAAAAAATCTAACGCAACAGAATTTGGAATAAGTTTGGTTAATAGTGGGAACAACAAACTTCCGTATGAATTCAGTTCAACACCAAAAGTTTATAAACAGCGTACTTGGATTTCTATCGTATTGCATAACTCCCATACCTGTTTCAAATACGAGGCTTATTTTACAGCATTTAAATTTAACAAATGGTTAATATGAGATCGTACAATAATTTCTTTTTTCCCATACCTTTCTTTAAGCAATAGTCCTTGAAAACTAACTAAAGCTGGTTCTTTTAAGAAAGCTTTAAGATAATTATATTTATCGACTTTAGATTAGCGTTCGTTACTGTGAATCGCATTATCAAATTGTGACCAAATTTCTGAAACTTCTCGGTTTCAAACGGTTCTGTATGAAGTTTCGGCAAATTTATTCTAAGTTTCTCTGGTTCACTATTCGAAATAAGCGAAGAATTTCTCTTCAACGACAAATCTGCCTTATTTCTATCTGAATTCTGGAGACAATTCTTGACTTTTGCGTAAATAATCCGCTTTCTATGTTCCTGATTATTCTCAACTTCTGTTTCGAGATCCGATACTTCAGGAATTATGTCCTCAATTTCTAACTTAAATATCTGATCTGATTTTTCAAGAAGATTCATCTCATATTCTTCTAATGATTTTATATCTACAATATCGCGTTCTAATAATTCAGATATTCTGTTAATTACTTGTGTTGTTTATCTTCTCAATGTTTTGCTTTTCGTTTTCGCTTTATCTAAAGGTTTCTTAATACTCTAATCCATGATATTAACTAATAATATAATTATATACTTTTAAACTGTGTACTCTGTTAGAATTATCAAAGGTATTTCAATATAATTATTGTACAGTTTGTATGCATTCAAGTTTTTAAAATCGAAACTTACCCCTTCTTCCATACTCATGGCACGCGAGTCATTCAATGGGCATCTTAATCCACATCACATCCCGCATCTGAGATGTTAAAGGATCGTCAATAGCTGTGTGTTTACCTATTGTCTAATAGGATAACTGTAGGGTTTTATAAATTTATTTATTACTACACTAATTATATACATATTTACATGTATTTGAGGAATCCTGGTCACATCGCTTGCATTCTCTAGCCTGTTCAATTCTGGATTATCATCGGGCTCCCTCTATCGGCGGCCGCTTTTTTACAGTGCCTTCCGTCGGTGGGTTCAAGTTACATACAGATAGATGAAATTAAAAGCCGTTCAGAGCAAATGTATCATCGAAATTTAATCGTTCGTGGTAAAAGACTTGCACACATTAGCACGTCATTATGTGCCCCTGAATGTGCTCTAACGTGAATATTGCAAAACTTTCGAATCACTCCAATAATTTCACAGAAAAGTACTGCATGTTATAAAAGTGATCAGACGCTGGTATTTTTTTGTATTAAATTACCTAATCAAATTATTATAGCAAAAATACTGATTTTTTTAGTACTTATTCATCAACTTCACATCTTTACATGAATTTGACCCTTAATTTTATACCCATTTAATAAAAAATAATATAATATAATTGCAATAACAATAGCATAATATTCATTAAAATAAAATGCGAAATAAAAGAATCGCCCCTTATTCAATTTATAAAGTGAATGACTTACAAAAGAATAATACATGCTTGTTAGTCCTATTATTAACGTTTATGCCAATATATTTAATTACTGTATACCGATAATTAGTGTCATTTATAAAAGAGGTTTCTAGTTCCACAGTTATGGACTTTGACTACAAGATTTCTTTTATCCCTGCATGTCAAATTACGTCATAGTGTATTGTTAATTCTCGAGACGCACAAAAATTAAAAATGTCCTCATCAGTTCTCGAAGAATAAGAAGATACGGTTTCAATCTCAGCTCTTTCCTCGCATAAACGAAAAACAGATTATTTTTTTCTCCTTCCAGAACTGTATTTAATTGAATTTAGAATGCTTCCCCCCACACCAGAGGCAACCTCCTAATCAGAATAGCTTTCCCGAGCTCTGTTTCATCCGACACCTAATTAATATTCAACCTTTTCGTTCACGAATCTGGCAGCAACAAAAGCCGCAAGATTGCGATCTGCGAACCTGGCGGGCCTTTTGTGCCCGTGATCGTGGCCCCTGCTGTCAGATGCAAGGTATTGATTGTTGCCTATATAACCGCTTTTAATTAAAAACAAAAGAAATAATTTCTTTTAAAAAGCGGGAGGATCATCTGTTAAGTAAAAGAGTGATGGCATAGAATGATGAGATAGATGTAATTAAGAAGTCTTTGTGGATGATGAAGTAGGGAAATTTTATAATGGAAACTATTTACTTGTGCTGTTTTTACTGCTTTTTTCCATGGAGCATTTTTTCAATCTTTTGTTGCTTCATTCTTAAAGGTCTTTTATTAGCGTCATTATTATTACTCCCAACGAAATAATTAACTGATAATAACCCTGACTCATCTTGTTTTATATGCTCATATACCGTTACAGTATTTTATTATAATAATATCGGAGGACGGGAAGGGACGAAATCACCCTGTCCCAAAAGTCTTCTCCCTTTTCCATAGCAACATTCAAACTATAATTTTAGTTTTGACATTGGAAATGTTCTTAGCACAGTCATTGGGGATATTATCCTACGTCACATAACTCTATCCCGCCGTCTATTGTATGCAAGACCTGGATAGTGCAGGCGTTTCATAAGAAATACTATAATCAGTCTTTCATCAGTCTTTCCAGTTTCCAGAGTGTTTGTTCGAAACATGTCATAAAGTTCTTTAGATTTCAAATTTTAACTTTATCGCTTAACAACTGAACAGCAATTAATGTAGTTTGTAATTTTTACCTGCATTTTGTTTGTTTAGCAAAAATTCTTTTTGATATAATTTATAATATACTAGCGGAAGTCCCCCATGTCAGTTAAGTTAGATTGAGTGTAATGCATCTATCAACAAAGAGAACGATACCGCTGTGATCCGTCTCTAATAAGGACGCAAAAAATACGATTCATAGTCATACATTTTTTTGTCTAATGCGATATGGAAACCACATAAAAATGTTCAATAGAAAAATAAACTAATTCTGTCTCATTATATCAGCAATAACGGCACGCCGTTCTTAATGATTTTCGTTTTTCTAATCAAATGGTCGTAAAAACTCATGTTCCACCCAATATTTCACCTATATCCAATTTTAGTCGATTAAATGTAGCAAAACATTGATCATAATTGATCAGAAATGAATAATGCGAACAAACAAATAAACTTAGAGATTTTTTATTAAAAAACTCTACGATTTGAAATCGAGCAGTAACAACACTTTTCGAAATAAAGTATTTTTATCTTAAACGCGCGAGACTGTTGCCACTCGGATAAATCAGTACGAAAATCAGCGCTTTCAGAGTTTTTAATTAATATTTCGGCTGATTAAAGTCGTACGAAATGAGAATATTGAAATGGCTTCCCACGAATTTTTGGAATCGGGAATAATATATTTAATGTTTGGCAATGTTATTTTTATTTCATCGTAAAATTTATAAATTTTTTATTAACAAACTCTATCAAAACATGTCGTAAAGATTTGAAAGCGAGCAGTGCCAACAACTTTCGAAATAAAGCAGATTTTCGTCTCCAGCTTGCGAGACTGTGGCCACTCGGAAAAATGAGGGCGAAAATTGTCGTTTCTCCGAGTTTTTAATTAATATCTCTGATTTTAGCTACCTTTTTTTTGGAAAAAAGTGGACATCGACCTTTTCCAGGACCCAGAAAAGAATTGTAGAAAGTTAGGTAACGATAGCTGTAATAGTGACCGAGTTATTAGAGGACAAACTGACAGACTTTCTTTTTTATATAGATAAGAATGTAAATTTTCATTACCATTTGCAACATTATTCTAATTAATGAACGATGAGCATACCTGTGCTTAATTAAAGAGAAATAAATCATCTTATAATCTAGAGGAAATTGCTTTTAAAGGATTGCCTGTATTTTCCAACAATTTAATTGGAGAAAAAGTTAATTCAGTTACGTAAATTAAATAAGTAGTCAAAATTCTGCTTTTCTTTCCAGTGATAAGTTCACTGTGCTCAATCTATTTGTTTTGCTTCCTTTATTTTGGTATTCCAGTAGAAGCGAATGTGAAACATTAATGACTGTACACTTGATTTCTTATTAAGACTAAACGGTTTAATTTTAACTGATGTTTTAAGAACGTTTATGTATTTTGGATTACATACAATTAAAATTACGCCCTGTTATAGATGACAATAACCTCCAAACACTATACAGTGTTACTTCAAAGTAGACGCTTCGAGGTCTTACTACCCCGTCTGTCATTTACGATCGTAAACATGTGTTGTCATTAATGCCCAGCATTTAATTTTCCCGCCTCATATAAAATTTTGGTTCAAACCAGCCTTCATTCTTGAGCTTTTGGTGACTAAATTGGAACAGAGGAGCTGTAGAGAACTATTTCCAAGCTTTGAGTAACTGTTTCGTTTCTCTCTCTAGCCTCATGAACAAAATCCACATCGAAAAGTTCTACTTTCGTACAGCAATGCATGTATTCAAAATTCGCACAAGAAATGACGATGTACACAAGCAGAACACATTTACGTAATGCTCAACAGCGCTCTGCACGTCCGCCATTTACGCATACACATATTTCCATTAAAAAATCTGCTTATCTCGGTATAATCTGAGCTTTTTCATTTTTGCCAGATATTTTTTAATCGTCCGATATAAATTAAATATGTTTTAGTTTGTATATAATAATAGACACAATATGTGAAAAATAAAAGATTTAAGTTACTAAGCAATGCGTACATAGGTTATAAAATTGTTCAGTTTGTTAAATAGTTATAATTTGAAAAAGAAATTAAAAATCCCAACTCTCAATGAATGACGGATCCACCAGTGGCCGATTGGTAAAATCACTGGCTGCATGACGTTTTCCTGGTTTCTCCATGCGTAATGTGGATACGAACCAGTTTCCCGTAGAAAGTCCTTGACGAAGGCATCCCACCCCGTAAACAGGTAGCTCTCGAATGCTTTGCCATAACTAAGCCAACCCAGTCGACCAATAACGATACTTCAAAAAATTATTATTTGCCATGCCGCATCATAGATAGACTTCTTATGTTTCATACAAAAGCAACAATTGCTACGTCGCATGAATAATACATGCTAACTAATGGTCCAGAAATTTTGGAAATATCATAAGTCTTGCCTTTCCAAACGTTTTGGGGAAGAAGAGATCTGAAATAATTGCTTTCCATTTCCAAATCAGAGGGATATTTTTCTTCTCGAAATTTTCTACCTTAAAATAAAGTGAATATTCTCTAACAACCTAAAGACATCAAAACTTTCCACGATAATAAAAAATTCACTTCTCGAAGCTCTTAAACGAGATTCGCGCTATTTCCTTCGGGGAGCGTTTTGACGTGAAAACGGGGAGCGCATTTAAAAGGAAATGCTTCGCATTCGAATCGCGTAAAAAAAAATTACGAAAACACCTTAAAGGAAAACTGTAACAGTGGTCGGCGACATAAAATTTCATTTTCCTCTAGGCGTTTGTTTTTAGTTTCAAAATGCTGTGAGAGAGTTATTACTGTTTTGGGAAAGTAGGGATGGAATTGAGCGGTTGTTTGGCTAACGTTTCTGCAAGGCTTAGAAAATGCTTTTGCAAGCACTTACAAGTTCAATTTTTTCTGGCATTAGAACTTCCTATGCAAGGTAGGCCCTGTTTTTTAAGTCATACGCAGTCAGGATATTTCACAGAGCTATAACCAGTACAAGCCGCAGAAGATAATAATTTATGTAAGGGCAAATTGCTTATCGAAAGTTATAAGGATCAGATTATTTAACAAAATCTGCGATTTTCCGAACACGTATCATAGTTTGAGCTAACAGCATCCCAGGAAGCATCTCGGCTACCACCAACCTTTCGCACGGGCGTTCGGGACGACAGATTAAAAGCTCCTATTCTTTAATCTGTAAGAACATACATTGAATAACTGCCTCACCTAAAAATGAATTTCAAATTAAAAAGGAAACATGCTGTCCGGTGCTTCTAACTCGCAGTGTAACGTTCAAGATCTTAGTAAATCAAAACTTTTTCAGGGTGACTAACTTTTCTGTCTTTCAAGGAGTATATTTATCGGAATAGCAGCAATTTTACCCTCTTCTCTTTTTATATAAGGTGTAAGGCATTATATAAACAATGTAATATTTTTCAAAAGGTTCTGTTCTCACTGAAGTAAATATCAATATAACTATCTTAGATAAAGATACGCAAGATCCAAAATGCAATCAAATGAACACAAATATTTACGTACACCAATGGCCAATAATATTGCTATACTGTGATGAGTGCATGAAGCAAACGTCAAATGAAAGGGATGCTACATGCTGAGATAGGCAAATAGTTAACATACCAGCGATCCGCACAAAGCAGGTATGCGTAACGCCCTCTACATTGTGTATGAATGGAAAGTTTTCCCAGATGCTCTCTCCTTTGAAAATCACGCTTGAAAAGTGGTTGTTTGTCTTATTATGTCTCGTGTAAGAAAGAGAAACTCCTATCAGAACGTTGTGGAATTCGTCTACGGCAATATCGTGGCCTAATGGGACTGAAGTTTACCGTTTCAGGACATTGCTGATCGTGTTGGTCGCGATCCCATGTTTGTCAGGCGGAATGGAATCAATGGGCCCATAAGGGCCATATTGAGCGCCATACGAGCGCCTCAGCGGCCTCGGGCCACCGACGTCCGACAGAATAGACACATTGCCCTCTCCACCTCGCGGGATCGTATCATCACGTCATGTACCATTTTTGAGTCAGGAGTGTGATTTAATACTGAAAATCCGAATTCACACAAATAAGATGCAGAAAAATTTAATAATATTTTTAAAGCTTTTTTTGGCCATCATGGGATAATCGCATCTAATGTTAAAATGAATTAATTGGTTCTTCCGAATATTTTAAAATTAAATCTAGATTATTAGAAAGCGAAATTAGTTCTTCCTCTTCATTAATTTAATTCAAATACAGAAGTATTCATTATCACAAATGGATTACGAACCCAATCACATTTTTTATATCTAAATTTGAGAAATAATGAATAATTCTTCTCCTCTAATGTTGTCAATGGTCAATAACAATTTTATGAAATGTTTTTATTAAAATCTTTTGAAACTGACTCAATCTTTTGCATATTGCCTTCCTGAGCTTTATTCTTCCATAAAGTTACATGTTTTTGGAATCCCACCAGTTTATTTGTGGAGTTTAATATATTTCCTTTCGGTCCTTGCATACTTGAATTTTTTTTATTAAATCTAGCAAAAAATGTCTGATAAGTAAACTAGTTTAGCACACCCTATTTTATCTTACAACAAATGAACAAAATCATAATTTTTATTTTGTTCAAGAAACATTTTCATTTCGTCTTTTAATTCCAGCACACGAGATAAAATTTTTCCTCTGTACAACTACCTTACTTCCGTGTGCTGGTAACAAGGATTCGTACTTAGCTTCCATAGCTTGGTATAAATTACTAAACAAGCGACTTTTTATGGTCTCGATTTTATATAATTAACCATTTTAACACTTTGTTCCAGAACTATTTTCAATTCTGATAGCAAATATTCTGTAACAGTGCTTCTCGATGCAAAAAACAATGAGTAACTAATATATTCCCATTCAGTTCTTTGACATGTGCTACAAATCATTTTAGATGTCCAGTTATACCTGGAGCACCATCTGTGCAAATGCCAATGCATGAATTCCACGAAACTTTAATTTCTTCTAATGAAACTTTAATTTCTTCCTTTTCTATAAACTAATTACATCAAAAATATGTTTGCCAGTTATAAAATTAGGTAACTTACAGCATAAAAATTGATTAATTGTATCATTCTCGTGAATAAACTGAATGAATGCAATTAACTAAGTTTTATTAACTTAGTTCAATATTTTGTGATATATCTTTGATTCTGCTATGGATTGTGCATTCGAAAGTGATATTTTATAAGTATCAATATCTGCTGATCCACCAATCATTATTTTTGCAATTTTGTTACAAGCTGGTAATATAATTTCTTCAGCCAAATTGTGAGGTTTTAATTTCACTGCAATCAATTCAGCTGTTTCATAAGAAGCTATTTCAGCTTTTTCAGAATTTCGCCAGTTCTCATGTGTACCGTGTACTAGGATTAAAACCATTATAATTTTTACTATATACATTTCTAAAATTTGGCGGCACACTTAAAGAATTTGGCGGCATAGTGTTGAGAATCACTGGATTAGATCTTCTTTGATCTTGTTGACAATGGATGCATATAAGCATCACCTTTAATATTCCTGCAAAGAAAAAATCACTGGGCGTAAGATCAGGAGACCTTGATGGCCATCTGTACAGATTTAAGTCATTTTGTATTAAAAAGGACACCGAGTTTATACTCAAGTCGCTTCAGCATTTGCTATGGGTTATTATTCAGTTTGTTACTAAATTATAAAATGAAAAAAAAATGTTGTGTTGCAGCTGCTTAAAAGACACAAAATATTTTTAAATATTAATATAAATATAGTTTGCTGTAATATAACTCAGTGTTATAGTTCCAGATCTAACAGACTCCAGATTTAACAGAACTAACTAAAAATTTCAGTAAGTTATGAATCTCCATAATCTGATATTATTTCACTTTTAAATAGCGTTAACGTTAACGCTAATTATAAAGTTAGTAATCTGATTCTGTTGTTGTCATTTGCAAGCTATAAATAGAAATATGTGTCAAAATTTTTGCAAGATACAAAACTGTGCGTTTCGATTCAGTGTAATTACACTGAACTCGAGAACTCGCCGTTATAATTTGAAAAATGAGTTTTAGAAAACTTCAGGCTGTTGCTAAGTTAGCGAAAAATCCCCGAATTTCATCTTCGTTTCATCAATATTTACAACCGGTAGGAAAGGTTTTGCTCATATCTGTAGTTCTACTTCAGCTACCCTTACAATTTCACTGTCAATCGGCTCTAAACAGAAAGCTACAATAATAGTCGGAATAAATCTATAGAAGCACACTAAGTGACAACAAATTCAGAATTAATAAACAACCAACATACAATTACTATAATAAATGCATTAAGTAAACAAATACGCAAAAACAACAAATAGAAAAACGCACAAGTTTAAAAATGAACAAAAGTAATGAGGCCGAGAGGTAAAGTTGTTGAGTTTAAATCCCGACGAACGGGCTGACTTTTTGCATGGGCATTTTGTGTTTTTTTCCATGTGTAACATAGATACGAGCCAGTTCCCTTAGAAAGTTTTTCACGGAGGCATCGCTTCATTTAAGCAAACAGCCGTTCCGTGATTTGCCACAATCAAGCAAACATAAAAACTAACGGCAAGAATATACGTGTAATTGTTCAAAATAATGTTTTATGAAATCTGATAAAACTATTCATTGCAGGGAAACGGAACTTTCGTCAACAGCGTCGTCGTTCAGCACCACCCTTTTGTACTCAGGAGCACGGACCGGAGAATAGACGTCGCTTGCGATTACGAGGAAGTGCAGAGAAAGTTGCGAGGTGGAAAGCAAGTCCTAGAAGGGTAAGTGTTGTGACTTATCTCACTTGTCTGACAGTAACATCAGAACAAGCCCACGGAATTCATTATAACAAAAAGTGCAAAATTGGGCTATTGTTGGCAAGAGTTTTGAGCACCATACGGATGATAATACGACTTCGCTCAGTTCCGCCCCCAATTTTGATTGAGGGCACTCCGGGGGGAGGTAGACGAGTCCGAGGGTCTCCCACCCGCACTTCCCCCAAACCATCAACCTCTTGACTTTCAACTCACCGCACATTTAGAGTTCCCCCATGCCGTAAAGACACTGCATATTTACAAACATCCATGCCTTCTCCAGGATGCGAACCTGGGCCCTTCGGTACCGCAGTAGGCGTCCCTAACCACTATACCGTCTAAGAAGGCTTAGTTACTCTCCTTAACTATCATACTTAAAACTTCAATAAAGCAACAAGAGCGCGTTGCTGTAAAGGTTCGCGTTTTAATACTTGACACCACTACTGGACAGATCTTTATGTTTCTCGTAATGTGGCAAAATATATTGGAAAAAAATTTTAAAAAAAAATCACATTTCTTTTTTCTGGTATAAAAATGAATGGTAACTGTAACAGAAAAAAGAACTGAGCTTTGAATTTTTTCAAATATACAACATTAGGAAGGTATTCCTGCGCCGACTCTTACTGTCTATATACGCATCACCTAAATTCTAAAACATCATTACTGGATACTTCGCGAGGGATAATCAGTCGTTGTAATTAAAACCTAGTAAAAATTCATTATCTGTACTATATTCTGCAAATAAGACAATCTAACAGTTTTGTAGATCATGTGGAACGACAGTCCCAAAAAATTTCAAGTGCCTTTGCCTTTCCACATTACGTAAAAATAACACAATTCTAAAAAGGCAAACATCTCTTTTTATTGGCAACCGAGTGTGCATTTTCTATACACGCTTGGCCACACACCCGTAAACTGACCGATTCGTTCTCTTCGAAAGACAATCAGAAGACAGGGTTGCTAGTTTGGCGCTTTTAAAACCGCATTCGAAAATTTTCCAGCTGCTTTCATTGAGATTTTATTTTGCTATGGCTTTCTGACATACTGCACTCCATTAATACAACATTAAATCTCTGTATATTTTAGATCGTGATGAAATGAACTAAAGAGAGAAATTGGAGGAATTTTGGCGGAATTTTTCAGGAAAATCGGCTTGCGTTCTACGCATGTAGAAAAATATTGAACCACAGTTTGAAATTTTCAACATTTTTAATTTCAATACGATTTGCGTTCATTTTCATGAACATTTTTCTAACTGAGATTCTTGCTCAGCTGGAACAATAAAAAACCAAACGAAGGAGTTTATATATATATATATATATATACATATAAATTCACTGAAGAAGACATGTCAGATATATATAGCATGCCAGAAATCCTTTTATTGATTGCAGTAATGCATTGGTTGAATATGTTATTAAAACTCAAACTCAACCTAATATTGATTGTATTTATTACTTTTAAATATCTGTTGCTTAAGCATTTACAATACGAAAGATATTAAAGATATTTTATCAAGTTGAGCTACAAAATCTTGGAAACTGAAAGTAATTACAGCACTCTGTGTTACGTAAGTGGTTAGCGCGTCCAGCTAGCAAATTTAGAAGACCTGTGACATGAATCCGGGATAGGGCACTACAGAGTTTTTACTCCCGTTTGATAGATCTCTACAGTGCCTCCAAGCTAACACACGGTGAACAATAACTCATAACCACCTGGATTTAGTAGATTGGGTCTCTTGCCTCTTCCCAATAGCCCTTTAAATCCAAGAAAGAGTAAGGAGTTATTACATATTTCCGTGCGTACTTTCGTAGTGTAAGTGGTCAGCACGTCCAGCTAGATTAAAGTTAGAAGATTTGTACCTCAAATTCTGGTGAAAGCGCATTTAATTTTTCATGTTTCTCTGAAAAACCTAATGGTCTCTTGCGAAGTTATTTTGATAACTTAATGCAATATTTCTCGTAAAGGGTACACCTGTGAAATTGTGTAGGTAACAAATACAAGATTTAGCAATAAATTTCTAGAACTAGAAGTGATACGAGAAGAATCTAAAATACTGCAATAAATTTTGGTAGAGATTATTCAAAGTAATTCTTCTTCTCTATTCGCAAATTCGATCGCTCCATTTTGTTGTTCAAAATTGATTTTGAACCTATTTAAACTGTTGTTATTTATTATTGATTTTTGAAGCTATTTTTAAGATGGAATCATTGTAACGTTGGTGGTCACGATTTTCTTTATGCGCTCAGTATGCATAAAACATCAGCTTGTGGTACCAGTTTCAACTGGGGGGAGCAAAGAGAAGTCAGAGTCTTCTCTCTTGAAAAAGATTGCGTGCTTTAACATGATAAAACACAATTGGCTGGAAAATATATCACAGCCTATGTAGAGGTTTAGCGTTTAGTTCTTCCTCATCCAAATGCCATGTACTCACAGGTGTGCATTCATACGATATATCTTTTCTGCCAAGGGATCTAGAATTTCCAGCCGGAAATCACAATTAAATTAACAGTTGCAGCTAGAAGTCATAGTAAAACAGTCTTCTCTGCTCGTTATATTTATAAGTATTGTTGCATTTAATCCCTCTGATCTGAATTTCAGCCGTATCAGGTATACGAATTTTATCGTGACCAAGACGAAACAGTTTCACTTGTCGTTGTCTTTTCCTTTGTCCATCTTAAGATGCTAGTACGAATTTGCTTACCTCCATTCTTCTTCCGCTACCCCGAAGCTTTTGAGGGAACGTTTGGCTCGAAATTATTTTAAATGTACCTATATCATAAAGATTCTGTGTACTTTCAAACATTCATGCTTTCTCCGGGATTAAAACCTACGGCTAAAGTTATGGCAACGGACTATGATGTTCAGTGATACTGGTTGTCATATCACTGGGCCTGGCTTCTAATCCTGAAGAAGACACTGATGTTTGCAAATGTGTAATATCTCTGCGTGTAAGAGACATTTAAAGCATCATCGAATCGAAAGTTCTGCGAGAAGGTGGTATAGGAAAAGAAGAGTAGGATATTCTTGGATCCATTCTCAGAAATGTTCTACGTCGAAAGTCGAATGGCGTTGAACAAAGCCTTACTTATAAGAACCCGAGGCCTTAGTCAGTGATAGGGATAACACATTTCCTCTAGGCAACGGTAAAATTCTCTGAAATGGTCTGGAGTTTGATTCAAGCTCAGGAAGATTAAAAACGAAAACCCAGTTCAATATCTGCACAATTTTCTTAGAATTAGAATGGTAGTTAATTGCCATTCATCTCTTGGATCATCCCTAAAGTCTTCCCTTCCTACTTAGAATCGAGCATGTCTTTCAAACAAGCCATCCCAAGATAGAACACTTTCTCACTAAACAGTTTTGATCCTTTTTGTAGATCTTCATTGCTGATTTCCCTAAACTGCAGCACGTTCTGTCGTTTACTCTTGTGTCCCCTCAATAACAACGGCGACAAGTATGCCTTTACTTACCGTTCTTCTGAAATGGGCAGATCTTCTGATGAGATGATAACTCAGAGTGTGCTAAAGTCTATCTCAGAACTCTCTTCGTCCGGCTACAGTTTTCTAGCTAGTAATTTTAATAACGTTGGAGTCACAACTGATTCAGCCCAACCATCCAAGCCTGGACCTTTCTTTTGTACGTTATACCATTGGCTGATAGATAGAATTTTAAATTTTAAAGAAAAACATTCATAAAGTCTGGAGAAACATAAATCGAATCAGTAAAATTTCACGGGGATATTTTTAATGTGTTTGATAATATCACTTTCCTTACATAGTTCATCGTTATACCAGTGCTACCACTAACAGTCAGTGTTTAGAGCTAAGGCTTTTCTTAGAAATTTACTCGAATTTTTTGTAACTCAGTTAAGATTCAGATTGGGTAGATCTTTGCTTTCCCAAATATTTACATGTCTTGGAAGAAAAGGAGAACTGATAGGTCTAAAAGACAGAGATACTAATTGACAAGTGTAACATACTCTTATTATTAACGCTAACACAAAAATAGCAAAAGTCCTATAATACTATTGTCAAATCCTGTTCGTGGTTGTGTAACATCACGTAATTTAAATGCTCCAAAATTTGGAATGTTTCCAATACAGGTGTTTCTAATATTTATGATTCTTAAGCCGCCCAACCGGTATAGTGGTTAGTGTCGTTGACGCAGTGCCGAACGGCTCGGGTTCGAATCCCGAAGAAGGCATGGATATTTGTAAATGTATAATGTCAATGCGGCATATCGGCACTCTAAATATGCGCTGAGCCGAAAGTCCTCTCATGTGGTTTGGTAGAAGGGGAGAGGGGTGGGAGACCCTCGGACCCGCCCCCTTGGGGTGCTCTTCATCAAAACTGGAGGTGGAAATGAGCCAAATCGCACTGTCACCTGTTAGGTACTGAAGGCTGTTGCCAACGGCAGGCGTAATCTTGCGCTCCTTGACAGGAGAAATTTCATGGGCTTGAGCTGACTTTGTCAGACAAGTGAGCATGAGTAACAGCAACAACATGATTCTTAATCTCTCCCGGTTGGTTAGGCAAAAGTTATGATTTGACATTAAAGACATTAAAGATCTAACATCTCGCATTGTTGCATATTTACTAAAACACCGATGATAAGTGATATACGATCGAAACTAAACATAGCTCAAAGTAGTAAAAAATAATAAAAATAAAGAATAGTAATAATAGTAAAAAATAAAGAATTCATTAAAGATATTCCTGGCATTAAAGAAATAAAGGCGTAGTCCGGGAAGCAAAAAAGAAGTATAAAGTATGTGGTTGCATTTACTTCTTGTGCTTATAATCTCATAAAAAATATTTGTGCAGCGAGCGAATCGAGGATATCTATCACTGCATTTATTTAGTCTACATTTACAGAAAGGACCGTCTGCTCATTAATATGAAACGCATCGACTTACATTGGGGCCAATACAACATTCAAATTTCTTTGGTTTTTTCTCTTCATTTTAAAATATACTTTGGCTTCAAAACCAGAATCTGGTAACCCTACTCAAAAAGTATTCAGAGATCTCCTTACCCCCCTCGCCCAAGCGCAACTGTTTGTTTTTCGTCGTTTTTGTTGCTGTTGCGTCGGTGATAACGCCAGAAGACAAGGTGTAATTTTCTGACAGCAGTTTTCCATCATTTCCTCTGCGCTGTTTCTTTGACAAAAAACCGCCCCACGAATAAGATTTTTAAGGCTCTGTTGAGCGGGTCTAATCACGGGTCTGATTGTGTGTTTTCGTGTCTGACCACGTGCACCAAGAGATAGGGTCTTTCAGCCCCGTAATTTGGGCTCATTAAGTTCGCAGAACTTGAGCCAACTAGAGCATTAAAGAAAATATAACTGTTTAAAAATATCAGACTGCACTCTAACACCTCGAAAGAGAATTTACCTTTTTAAAATGTTTAAAAAAATTAAAAATAATAATAATAGAAAATATTTCACTTTCTAATAAAAGTAATATTTACTCTTGCCAATCCTTAAATGTCAATCTTTATTTAAAATAAATAAATATCATAATAATGGAAAATAAAATTCAGTTGGATTCAAATGAATTTCAAAATTCCGCATTATTTCAGTTTTTCTCTTCAGAAATTTAAAATTGTATAATATATTTAAAATTGTATATCTAATAATAATATTCATATATGTTTAAAATGTGAATGGCCGTTTGAATGAAATTAAAAATTAAGTATAAAAAAATCATACCTGCACATTATTATAAAAATTTGATCATCATTATTAGATATTTTCCTGTTTGCAGACGATGTGAACAGAACATGTATAGAAGAGATGTATTAAAAGTGATGTATTATAAAAGTGTATTTTACCTAATACACTAGTATGGTGCAATAAAACAGTAGTTGCAAAATACTGTTATAAAGTATAACTAAAATAAAATTTTAAACGATTCACTTTGTTTTACTAATAAGCAACGCTTTCATAACATCAAAAGTTAATTAAAGATCTTTTACATCATTGACAGGCAACAAAAGACTGCCATGTCTCTTGTCTTCGTAATTTTGTAACGGACGGATATTGTCGCTAAGCGAAAACAATAACACCTCCTCGAAATGCTAATAAGCAGAAGACCAGTTTGCTCCCCCCCCTCCAGATGTGGAAAAAAAAAGGCGTGCGTTCACCCAGTGTATGATAACATTACCGATGCTTAGTTTGCGACGACATTCCCTACCATTCGAATTTGAGATTTACCATTTAAAAAACTATATGTCTCTATTATAATGTTATGAATGTAATAAGTTTAATAATTTATATTACTTATGACATATATTTCCTTAGGCAATTAAGAAACCAGGTTCTGCCATTTACTGTTAAAAGTCTTACTTATTTATTATATAATTATCAATCTTACAACTTTTCAAAAGTATTCATTGCATCAGTTGAAATTGACTATTTAAAAATACATATATTTATTATAATACAAGCAATTTCAAAGTGTTTGGTGTATTGCAATATTATTAATACCATAAGTCTAATGTTGTATGACAATATTAACAATAATAGTTTTCCGATAATATTACCAAGATTTTGCATAGATATTCAATATCGTATGGACATGGGATTCACTTTTCAGAAAACTCTCACATTTTTATTATAATTTGACAAAGATGGTAATTTTAAATACATTATAGAAATGACATCATCAATGTAATAAGTTTTGTAAAAAAATACATTTGTTATATATTTTGGAAAATACCACTAAAAATGTTCAATTATTATTTATAATATTAACTAATATGATTTCTTAGTCATAAGTTTTTTTTTGCAGGACGTTATAGCTATAGCCTTTGTTAATTTTTAGACACAGAGGAATTAGGGTGTCCTTTTTTATCACAAACATCTTTGCAACTTCCTTCCTCAAAAGTATGCAGAAGTTCTTTCACTCCAAAAGTTTTTAACTGATCTTTGTCTACGAAATGCTTCACAACTTTTGCGACGTTTTGCACATTCTTTGTTCCAATATAGCTCTCAGCAGCTTCGCAAATGATTTTCTGAAAGCAGCCATCGTCTTCCAACGCTCTTGCACCAAATTTGACAATATTTTCCAGTAATTGATCCATGTGGTTAGTCTCATTGAGGCTTCGAGAAGTTGCACCAGCGGCGATTGTTGAAAGAACAGTTGATGGACTTGCTCCTGTCATCCAGTAGTTAAAAATAAGTGGTATGAAGGAGGCCAACATAATGGACAAGGGCAAAAGTGAGGCTACCAGAACTGATTTTGGATCCGATATTATCTTAGACAAGATGCCTTCCTCTTCTTTCTCTTTTAAACTTTGTAGATTCCTCATCGCATTCATGGCAAGAGTCAACACTTGGAACTGATCAGCGGTTGGTTTACGATTCTGTGGACGTCCTGCGTCTTGGTTCGGCTTCCAGTAAGGATATATTTTCGAATGAGGCAACCAGTATCCTTGGTCAGATTCTGGATATCCTTTATAGTTGTTGTAAGTTGGGTACCTGTCGCTTTCTGGTAAAGAATCAGCATCTCCAGTTGCTGAATCCGAGTAGACTGGAGGTTCTTGGACACCAACATCATCGTCTTCTAGAAAAGGAAAAAGATTGTCGTAATTGCGGCCATTTCTGGATTGCTGTTGTTGTTCATTGCTAACAGCTGATTCATCTACCACAGCATTCGTATCATTAGAAGCAAACGCAGTTGCTAGTATCAGTAAGAAGCAGCAGACCTTACTAGAAGCCATGGCCAGGTTGTTGGAGAGCTAGTGCTGTCTGGAAGTAAATATGCGGTCTCATGCAAGCTTTATATACATAGCGGTGTGGAAAATATTTCTTCTCGTCTCTTGTATTCTGGAATTGCTCTGAATCCAAGAGCCTTGAGCTACATATTTTATTTAAATTATTCTCGGGTAGAACTTTGAGAATTTGGGCGGTGGTCAGAAAATAGTTATGGGTTGGTTGCTCCGCATTGTTTAGATTATGATTTTTTTCGAGGCAACGAAGCGTTACAGAAAAGAAGATCCACTCACACAGACTTTCGGTCTCGAGTTCATTTCTGCCGAATTACTGTTAGAACTCCATAATTTGTTTTATAATGTTCTCAACATCATCTTATATTTCATACTCCGTTACAATATATGTTATGTATTTGAAGCTTTAAAAAAGTATATTATTTTTTGATCGGAATGTTTTAATAGTATTTCAATATCAAATGCCGTGTGTTAATTATGTAATGTAATTCAGCAATACATCATTGTTTTCGGAACGCAGTTATCAGGATGTAAAAAGCCAGCTATCCTATTTTGCTCACCTGAAGGTCGCTTATGGATTTAATTATTGAAAAGTTAATATACCTGTTTATGTCAGGAAGCATACATTTGCATGAAACTTTAGATTTTTTAAATACTATAGATCATTGAAACTGTATATTTATGTATTATGTATATATATTTACACTCACATTGAAAGTACAATGACGTAAAACACTTTGGTTGTGAAGAAGAGAGACCGATATCTGATCTTCTTCAAAATTTAAAAACGTTTTATCCAAATATTACGTCAATTTGAAGTTGCCTATTCCCTGATTTTAAACTACATTGACGCAAAGTTTGAAAATTATCATATCAGAGAATGTCATATACATTTATTCATTTTAAAATCTGGATTTGTGACGTAATAAACCTATCTTTCTAACTTTACCGCTGTTACGTTATGTTATGAACCAGAGCATTTATTCTGGCGTGATAAATTCTCAGAGGCTCTCATAAAAATAGTATTCGCCTTATAGTATGTTTAAATTGTCTTTCATAATAAATTTGTGCAAAGCTTTTTAACTGAGCAATTTAAAAGTAATATGCGAGCTCTAAAGAAATGTATTTTTAATTACGTTCTGTGATCTTGTTTTGATTTTAGAAATGTCTTTAAAAAATTCGTCCCAAAAATGTTTCGACCGATATATTTATCATACGCGCAATCTGGTAATGACTGCTATTGCATGAAGCATAATCTGCTTTAGCTTTTACGTAACCTCCCAAATAGCCTGTTTCCAGAGTGTTCTCAGTTGAAGTGATAAAACATTCTGTATGTCTGAAAGTTTAATTGCATTGGTTAGCAAATGAAACGTTTTAAAACAACAGGTATTTAAAAATGAAAATATCAGAAATAAAATTCTCTTCTCAAAATTCCAGAATAAAATCTAACGTTAACGCTTTAGAAAGTACTTTATAAATCAATAAATAAAATTCTATTGTTGTGAACTTTTGAGGTATTTCTCTCTTAGCATGCCTTCGTGGTGTAGCGGTCAGCACGCTCGGCGCGTATTCGAGAGGTGTGTGGTTCGAGTCCCGGCGAGGTCGTTACTCATTTTTCGCATCTCTCCGGCTTCAAAAAATACCTAATGTTTCTACAAACTTATTGAATGAAATTTTCACTAAAAAATCAAAGTGAAACTCGGCGCAAAAATGTGGGGGGAAGGGAATTCATTCTCTTTCGAAATTCTTGCAATTGTTTTCTGCATTTTGTTTTTGAATCAAAAGTAATATGAACAGAAAAATACACTGAAAAAGAAACTGCTTAAATAATATTTCAGAATTAAATATACACAGAGCGAGGAAAGCAATTTAAGTAGATTCATATGTTACCGCAAAATTGTATTATCACTATTAGATTATACGTTGAATGCAGATGATAAGACACATAAGAACTAAAGTCAGAATTTTGCAGCTGATCTATTATAGGTTGCTAAAAGCTTATTCGTATTAATTTCTTTTATGATCTATGTTGCTGAAGTTTGTGGGTCGTTTGTATTAATGCAATTATACGCTAAAGAAAGTAAGTCTTGTTTCCTTTGAAGCTATGAAATGATGAATATAGGTCGTTGCTGTACGGTTTAATGCGCACTCTAAGGTTTACAACAGTTTCGATAAAAGTTAATAATCCTCGAAATTTTACATCAGATATTTAGACGGCAATCAAAAGTTAATTTAAAACTTCATGTATGACTTACATATAAAAAACGCGCTGGAAAGTTTAAAACATTATTCAGTTAAGAAAGGCATAACTTCGTGTCATAATAAAGTTAATAATAATAATAAAGAATTATTGGAAGTTATATTTTGCTTTTTCTTAAAATCCAGACTCTTTGATTTCTATTTCTGATACATAGAATTTTAATTCAGGTATTCTGTCAAAATTTTAGGACTTATTTTTATAGAACTGTAGTCTACCTGCTTTAGCTTCTAAGATAAAAATGCTAGAATAAGAAGCCCATACTTTTCAGAATGTCTTTAATTAGCCACTATCAAGTTTACTAGATATGATATACAACATATTGATTTATTTTTAAGCTGCGTATCTGTAAATTATGTGCTGTTTTTTTTCTCTGTTGTTCATGTTAAAAATGAAAAGTAATAATGAAAGTTGAATATTTTAAATATTTATCTACACTGCACGCTCTGCATAGTTACGAAATAGAAATAACACTGGAATGATTTTAAAAAATTGCATTCTAACCTTCTAAATGATTACTTTATGCCATAATCGGTACATACAAAAAACAAAACAAACGAAAAATGTAATAATACAAACGAATAATGTAATTTTTATACTAATTAAGATAAATGAAGGATCATATGCAATGTTTGATTTCCAGTAGTATTTGTTTATAGTAAACACGGTTTTATTGCAAATTAAAAACTATTATTGCCTTGATAAGGTCTTTCTTCGAGAAACAATAAAATTAGAAACAAGAATATTTCTTTAAAGCAGTACTTGCAGTTAAGTCATACAAGACAAATGCAGAAACTTTAGTTTAGAAATTGTGAAAAATATAATTGAATACCTACTGAATAGATAAAATCTTATTTTAAAAGCCGACAATAATGCAATAAAATACAATAAAAATTTTAAAATTTTTAAAAATTTTAATAGTAAATGTCCGATGACATTTATGTTACGATTTTTCAGTTCAGAAGTAGAAATGTAAATTTTTGAGCTCATTGCATTTTTGTTGGAATAAAATGTCTAATGCTATTTTTCTCAACCAGGAAAGAGTTTCATAATTCCGGGGA
>KK112812.1:103134-131725 GCA_000611955.2 Stegodyphus mimosarum | reverse complement strand
AAAACAACTTTGTGAGTCTCTAAACATAGTTCCTCGCCTTAATCCACTAATACCTTTTGAAAAATTGAACCTTTCCAGAGGAAAATCCGACCGCAACTTTAGCAAAAGAAGATAAATATGTCTTAAGAGGTGGGCCAAAGTCTCTTCTTTTTATCATCGTTGATTTTATTTTATTTTGAAACCTGAGGGAATAAAGTTGTTGACCCAAACGGATTCCTGAACTAAATTATGGTGTGCTGTTGTTCTGCGGATCTAAAATTTCCTTCTTAGTAGCAACTTAATTCGAACGACCGTAATTTCGTTAAGTATTTAGAAGTCAGTATGCCTTGTTCGTGGAATTTTACTTCATGCATTTTCAGAGTTGGCAATATAGAAGAAAGTTCGAAATATCGAAGTTTTAACGAATTTTTACATCATACAATTCATTTTGTTTAAAATTGTCTTTTTTTAATTTCTTGGCTTCTTTCAAAGTTCGGTATGATAATATAGCAGCCTCAAATAGGAGGTCCGCGTCCGCATGCGACTTCCGAAGCAATTTTATGCGGCCCGTGGATAGATTTCTTCTTAATTATTATGACAAGTATTTAAAGAAAAGATTTTAATGGTTTATAGTCCAATTTTACATTATTTTCGGTACCCAAAACGAACATAATTTTTCGGAAAATCTAAAATTGGAGTTTATTGATTGACACTGTGATATAAACTTATAAAAGATTTGAAGATCCAAATTACTTTTATTACCGTTTGTCGAAAGATAAATATTCTCAGTTACGAATTTTTGCAATAAAAATAACCGCTTTGTTTCGGAGTATATTTATATCTGATTTTTTTAGCTGAAAATTAATAAATCTACGAAAAGAATCAAACTACCGATTAGTATTTATATTTTCAGATGAAGATACTTTCTGGTAATTTTTCTTCAAAGTTGTAGGCTTTTCGAAATGCCATGCGGAGATGTAGCTAAAAAGTATAGTAAGAAACAAACACGTTTGTAATTATTTACATAAAAGTGTTATTTTTTCTGTATGCATCATAGAAAAATTTAATAAATAAAAGAAAGATAATAGATTTCATTTTTTATTGTGAAGATTTTGTCCCTGTCGGGAAGTTTTCCTATATTTCTTTTTGGTTTTATTTAAAAAGAAGTTACATAGTAGTAAATTCAATATATTACAATTATTGGAATAAATATCAATTTAAAAATCATCATATTTTGCTGTCAATGAATTTGAACTACAAACTGTGAAAAGAGAAATCTTTTCCAGATACCAGCTTTTAGATTTGAGGCAAAAAATAAGTAGGAATTTGATTTTTTTTCTTTGGTTTATTTTTATATGTATGTTTTCAAAAATATGTAGTAAAAATTTTAAATTTAATAAAGAAGTTTTGTTTTGTTAACAATTTTTTTCTTTCTTTGTTCCTTTTTTTTACTTCCTTGTACGAAGTAAGAAGGAAGTATTGTAATTGGGAATTGATTTCTAATTGTGTTCCGTCTGCTGCTTTCAGATCGTGCACTTTTAGCCCACTAGCAATTTGAGACCACTGTGATAATGTATTAAACCTAAATTATTACGTGAAGCATTTTTTTTCTTTTAATTTGAAGCATGACTGAAAATAAAACAAACAGGCTTTTAAAGGGCTTAATTAAATTGATAGATAGATTTTGATCGTCTTCTAAAAAATATAAATTTCTTTAAAAATGTAAAAGCTAAAAGGAATGTGCATATAAAGGTCAAAAGATGAGACATGTAACTGAAACTGTACGTAATAATGCACTTGTACGTAAATTTAAGTCCTCCATTCGTAAAATGATCAGTGAATTTTATCAGAGTGAGTAACTGATTTTGCTAATGTTAGAATTGAGTGTACCACTGTTAAAATTTTATCAATGTTTAGAGGAAAAGTTTATGAATAATTAATGTAATTCGTTTGCATATTACACTTAGACATATATTCCAGAGCAATGCGCACAAATTCGGCAAAATTAAGTTATTCATACCTAACCTGAAAAATTTCCATTTCAGACCTTAAGTCTGAGGAATTTAAAATTTTTATCAAATGCATTTAATTATTTTTCATATTATAGCAATGTTTAACACCGTATTAATACGCAAATATTATACTATATTTCAAATACATGTAATTCTATATACAAGTACTATACTATATTTCAAATACATGTAATTCTATATACAAATACTATACTATATTTCAAATACATGTAATTCTAATTTTCATTTATTAATATATTGTCGAAATTTTTGGTGTTCAGAAACGTGTCCTTTATGGAAATTCAGGAAAAGCCCTTGGGAACATTCCTTTCATTCGTCCCGATTCAAAGTGAAATAGGGAAGTAGGGGATTCATTCGCCAAATTCTGGTGGGAACGAATAATCGCCCACAATGTTTTAATTCGAGTGCCACTAGTAAGTTTATTTCGTAGCAGGAGATATGAAAAATTAACGATTCCCTCTCCGGTTTTCGAACTCTGGACTTTGCGTTTGTTAGTCGGACGTTCTTTCCAATAAACACCTGAAGGAACGCTGTAAGGCAGGAGAAAATTCGGTGCAGATTTTAATAAAAATTATCAATTGCGCGTTTTAGACATTAATTACAGAGAGCCTTTTCTAAGACAAAAACCCACCGCTACATGAGGTTTTAGTCTGTATAGCAATTAGGTATGCCAATGAAGTAAAATTTAGCTCATCAAGGCCGCAAGAAAGCTATTTTGCTTCTGAAGAAGAGGGACCAATGTTGAAAAACCCTCGTAACTGACAAAATTTTATTTAAAATCTACGCCTGTCTAAGATAGCTTGAATGATTAGTTTTAAATTTCATTCATTCATTTTAATCACTTAAATTTGAAAAATGGTATTTTATGTTTTGCGCAAATGGCAACACTTTGAGAAAAAGATATCTGGAAAGATTTCCTTCAGGACATTTTTAACATTAAAATGGAACTCAAAATAACGAGTGACGTACGGATTGACAGTCACTGTTGTAGGGCAATGCAATTCTTCGCCCAGTTGCAGCACTTGCCGAAGTCGTGAACGATGCCAACAGAGGACTTTTATAATTTCAAAGTCGGAAAGATCTACCTTATTTATACGATATTTCTATCATGAGAAAGTAGATGGATAGATAGATAAGAGAGAGAGTGAGAGAGAGAGAAAGGTGGAGAAAATTTCTTTTCCACATCAAGAGGTCTGTAATAAAACTCCCCAAATAACAGGGTCGCCCTGCTGCTCATAAAAATGCAAATTTTGTCCGTTGCATATTCCAAGGCACTCCGTCTTTCCAACCGTGCAAATTGATAGGATTAACGGCTTTTTCTATTGGAGGACGAGCTCTCTCCCTGGGTGCTGGTGGTGAAATTCTACGATGACGAACAGAATTTCTGATGTAAGGAGAGTTGCAAATACGAGAATGAAAAGATTTGTGAAAGAGGGTTCGTACACCTCATTTTCGAATACACTTCGGGGAGAGATATTCAAATGTTTTATTCTAGATTGAAGGTGGAATTATAGGATCGCGCCAAAAGCAACGGCGAGTGGTCCTCACACCAAGAGGTTCCCCCAATACAAATTAATTTTTAAAGACTAATAAATGTAAGCTTCAGTATGAAAATTACAAAACTGCTCAGATTCGCAACTGTTCTAAATGTCATTCCAAGTAACAATCGTAAATCTAAATCTGAAACAAAATAAAACAAAACAAAACCATATAATTCAGAGTTCTTTTCTTAACTGTACTAAGGCTATAAATGCATAAAATTGTGTTAAAAATTAAACTTGAAACCGAACTACATGGCGGCGCATGAAATGTGCTACCCTACGTTTTGTTTTATTACACGTTTACTTATGCATAATTAATTGTCTGATGGTAGAAAAAGAGTTTAGTGAAGGATGTGTTCTACGTGTCCTCCATTTTGATTCACAACCTCTTACAAGCGAACCTTTGCATTTGACGCAACCGTCTTCCAAAACTGCACGGCAATGCACGATAAGAGCCATGAGTTATGGTACTTCTGTAGGATTTTTTCCTTAGTACCTTATCTTTCAAAAGATCCGAAAAGAAATCACATGTATTAATAACCGTAATTGGCCTATGCACGGACTATTGTTCCAAACCTTCGTAACGTTCAGGAGACCGATGTGACATTACAATCACATTAAACATTATCATATAGGAAATGATACTAAATGCATTTGTTAAATTAATCGGATTAAAAAATAAAAGAATAATACATTTTAGAACTACATTTATTGCTTTTAAATAGTTTAGTTTGTTCACTAAGAACGAACAGATTAAATATGAAAGAAAAATATCTTACTATTTTCTGTAGGGCAGCAGACTCACAGGAAAAATGAAACAACACAAAATCATCTTTCCAGACTAATATCGCTCTTGGGCTAAATCTATATAATAAAAAATTAAACAAAAATCTGAAAGGTTTCAAATTTTAAATTACGTCCAAAGGGGCGTTTTTTTTAACATCTTGTGAGTTACCTTTATTTATTAAATATCATGTTCTTCGCACTTACCATAAAACAGTAATATCGCAAAATAATTTTAAAATGAGCATATCTTTAGAATTTCCGATACGCAGTTTCGCGCGTTGGTGATAAAAATGTTTTTCTATATAAGGTTGCCATTGCTCCCTTTGAAATCCTTGAGTTTGTTGATCAAACATTCGCTAATGTTTTACAAAATATGAAACCAATAATAAAACAAATTCCAAATTTCAAATTTGGGCTTCCAGATGCCCATATTCGCAGGAGGATTACGTTATTCAAAGTTGGGTGGCTTTAGGTACCGTCGTTTTATTGCAATGCGAGAAACATATTTACATTTGTGCAGATTCATCATTAATTAATTTCTTTAAATATGATACAGGGCGATAATATTTGTGGCAAAAATTTGAAAACTGAAACAACGCTTGTAGTGAATCAACACAAAATGCCAAAACGAAATTAATAATAGTAAAAATAAATAAAAATATTTTATGGATTGTCAATTGTCAATAATGTCGGTTTATCGCGGAAAGGACTTTATAAACAAAGTGAACACAGTAAATACCTCGAAGATGTGTTTCTTAACTTTTAAAGAAACACAAATTGTATTTTGAAAGCTCTAATTATTATCCACTATAACAGAAGCAAACATTAATGTTAAATTATGGAGACTATTAGGCTTCCGAAGCATAAATAAAAAAATAATATTTACTTTTTCCAACTCTTAAAGCGAATTCTTTACTGCTAATAAAATAAAAACACAGGCCAAGAATGTAATTTCAATTCTGAAAGCTTCTGCATTTCTTTCTTTAAGTGATTTATTTCCTTATGTATTTTAAAATAAAATTCTGTAACAGATAAATACGAAAAGTGACTTAGTGTTTAGAAATGTGATTATTGTTCGATTAAAATTAAAAACAGGAATGCACAAACTATTTGAATTGCTAAGCTTTTATAGATTTTCATTGTTAGCGTTAGATTTTATTTTTAAAGCAAAACGTTAGTGTACAAGGAGTCGCAGTTACAGGTAGAAGCTAGGGCAGCACCTCTGTCGGACCACAAGTAATTGAGGTATTGTTGACTTAGCTATCTGTTAAGCTTCCGCTCCATGAATATATTATAGAAGAAACTTTATAGAAGAACACCTAGGGAGGGCCGGTTTCAGAGTCTTCCACCCCTCTTCCTCTACCACAAACATCTGGAGAGGACTTTTGCCTCGCCCTGTGTTTTGAGTGCCGCCGTGACGCACGGACACTATACGCGTGCAAACATCCATGCCTTCTCCGAGATTCGATCCGGGCACATCGGTGCCGTAGTTAGTGTCACTGACGCTGGGCGGTAGACTCATAATTTTTAACGACATACTGAAACCAGTTAAAAATATGTTTCATTTATTATTCATTAAGGAATCAGTGCATCCCTTCTGGGCATGCTATCGGGGTTAGCAAGTTCAGCTACAAGTGGGAAATCTGATGAGAATTTTCGAGAAATCATAGTTGAATTTTCACGTTACCTGCTCCAAAAAACCTGTAAGGGATTCAGCATGCACTTTATAATGCTCAACGTAACTGAAACTGTTTGTCAAACGATCAGCAATTTCGTATTTTACCACGACGCCAAAACCGCTATGTAAAAACAATAGCGTATTTCAGTATTAAAAATATTAGCTCGTCTAATAAACTATGCTTTCTCGTATTTGAAACATTTTGTGCATCAAAATGTCCGAATATAATATGTAATTCAATTAACCTGAGTGAAATACCAGAAAATACAGGATGATTTGGAAAAGAAGTGTCATGTTTTGACTTTTGATTAAAATTATTTTGATAGAACGAGTCTGAGAGAGGTCCATGGAACGAAACAATAAATGACGACCGGTAATTTCTTACAGGAACAGCAAGAATTATTTTGCCAATTTGCAAGAGAATCCGTTCTTATCATTGTCTATATCATTCGTTCTTATCATTCATTGCTCTTATATGGAATTGTGAACAGACAGTAATGAAGTAGAGGATGAAACTTCACATATGATATAAAGCTTTAAATGATCTTTGCTTTGAAGTGGTGCTGATACAGACTTTAGGCCGAATTTCGGGTTTCGTTTTTGATGTAGGTAGTGTTTACTTAGTGTTTCTGTTAAGAAGTTTCTGTAGGGGAGGGAAAATTCCAGAATTTTCTCTGGTTTCTTCCTTAATCAGAATAACTTCTAGAATTTCTGTGTTCATTGCAAGGCGGTGGACTTACAATACGTGCGTTAACATTACATCTTGACACCCGAAGTGTGACTAGTTTTCACTATTGCTTTAGCTGCCTGCGTTGATTAGCAACAAACAATTGATAATTTGGAATATTTAATTACATTTAATATTAACAACTCTTTTATTAATCCTTTCAGTGACCTGCAGAGCTTGACACAAGTGATCACGGGATTGGCCGCTACACCCCCGGTACGGTTACGTGTTCTCAACGCCTCCGGCTACGATGTCAGGGGAGTGGAGCTAGGGGAGCAGCTTTACTTGAAAGTGGAGATGCTTGATGAAGGTGAGTGGAATCTGTCTTTGCTCCTGATGAAGAAGTACCTTATAATATAATTAATAGTCCTCTTAAAACGCAAGTGTATATTCCACATTCCTTTCCAATATTCAACTTTTCGAAGTTTGTCTAAAATGGGCTTACTCGAGAATCATACGTATTTTTTATTACTAGAAGACGGGCGGATAAATCCATTGAATGCTGACAGTTCGACTAGGAGTTGGTTTCCGGCTGGCGAGTTGGTTGTGTCCGATACTCGTTGTCTTTGCGTGAATGCGAGCCCATTTTGCTTAAAAAACACGTACCGACAGTATTTCTCCCTTTCAGGCGAATATTCCTCGCAAACATTATCTTAAGTCATTAACCAGTTAATTGTATCTTTTCAAACAGTGTCGATATTTTAAATCTGTAAGGAATTTCGCATGCCTCGGGAAATTTTCTCGAAATAAGGTAAATCAAACTGCATTATCGGAACTTAGCTAGGTACACCGCATCTAAATATTAGAAAAATACGAATAATTGGATTGTCGTAGAGAAACTAAATATTCATTACAGCAGAAATGGCGGGAATTTATTTTTTCGTTTTTTTTATTTAATTTAAGGAAAAAAATATGTAAGCGAAAAAAAGAATAAAATGTTTTCGTTTAAAATACTAAATGTGCAATTTCCACAAAGATTAAACATTGACTTTTGTTTTCAATTTGCCTGAATACAGTAGTGATTTTATTTTTTATCTGAAGTCAACTAATGAAACTATATTTCATTTACTTACGTTTAAAAGTAATCTAATCAGCGCGTTTTTACTTTAAGAAATTTCAGTAATGAAATTACTTTATATTTGAGAAAAAGAAATTCACTTCATCTACTTGTGTTTTAACTAACATGAAATCAAAAGATTGAGAGTTTTTAAAGCAATAAAAACACCAAACTGTAATTTTTTAAATTTTTAAGCCACGTTTAATTTACAATATTTCTAAGTTATAATTATTGTGAATATTTCCAACACTTTTTATAATTAATAAAAGATTTTTAATTGTTTCCGAATGGATAAAACTACAGAAAACTTGCAGCTCGAGCGGGGCTTATATCCCGACAAACGAGCTGGCTGCAGGGGCTTTCGAGGCGGTATGTATAATGCAAACATATACTAGGTTATAAAAAAGAAAAGGAAGAAAATGCTTCGAAAATCCTGCAGAAAACATTTACTATTTCTTTGGCAGATGATTCTAGCGTTCTTTCCCTTTGTAAGCTAACGCCCATGCATTACGTACTTTGGTGACAAATTATTTGTTTTAATCTCTGAATGAAACAGGTAACATTACGAATTACAGCGAAATCATTATTCAATTTATGGCTAAATCTTTAATAGCAAAGTTTGTATCATCATTTTTATATAGGCCTCATTTTAATGACCAAATGTATTAACTTCCTCTACTCTGGATTTATTAGATTATAGCAAAGTACACTAGGTCTGCTCGCTTAATGGAAGGGAAGTCTTTATGGGTTGCTTTTCCAAGAGAAACTAGCTCGTATTCACGTAACGAATATCGAAAACCACGGAAAAGTCACATACAACTAACGAGTTCACTGGTTTGAACCAGGCAGAAAGGATTTTCGGAGATTTTATTCACTCATACTTGTAGACTTCGCCACGAAATGGTAAACCTTTCGGGTTGAATTCTCGGTGACTGGGTTGGATGCATGAAGGTTTCGTAGATTTACTTTTTATGAAGGTAATATATACGAGCCAGCCTCTCTAAGAAATCTCTCTGCGAAAGCAAATGTTGAATTGAACAAGTTGCTTTTAAAGTTGTAAATGTTTTCAATGGTGTATGTTAGAATCTTTTGCTTCACAAATCCACACACTCGACATTTTATATTATTCGCTCTATGCTCTGTAGTTTTTGCTTTTTTGTGTGAACAGTCTATGAGAAGAAGTATCAAAGTGTATTTCAAAAGAGAACCGAATTTTTAGTTCGCCTATCCCGAATATGCCGCTCATTCCCCTCCCTCTCCTTCTGATACTATCCTACTCTAAACTGCCATTTTTTAATCCGTTGAGTAAATTTTTTTCAAAAAAATTTCTGTTAGAAAAATCAAGAATTATATGTAGTAAAGCGTTTATAATTACTTTATAGCAGCGGCTCTCAACCTATTGACTAACGCCTACCATCTAAACAAAAATCGAAAAAGTTTAGTGCCGCTAATACATTTTACAGTGATTACTTTTCAATTTCTCAATAGACGTATTAAAAATATACATATATTTTGCCCTTTTCCAAGCCTATTGGTTGCATGCATTAAGTATGCACACATTAAAAAGTATTAAATTAAAAATTTTATTACCATTTTAATTATCAAAATTTAAGTTTTAATACTTTAATTTTAAAATTTAGTGTAAAATTTGGGAATATTTAAGAGAGATCAATTTCTTTATGTCTGGCCTTAACTTCGCTTAGCTTTAACCGTAAATTAGGATTCACTTTTAATTTTGTTCTGTATTTATTTTTCGAATAGGGAATAAAATCCTTGTTCGCACAAAAAAAATGCCTTAAAAAATTTTTTTTTCGCTTCAGCCAAAAGTTAACAAGTGTGTTATTTTTGAAATCTTCAGTTAGAGTTCGATCACAGAAAATTTCTATCACTTGTTCTTTTTCTTCAGAAGATTTTTGAATTTAATTGTTTAAAATACTTTGTTTTTTTGCGTACCACCTATTTTTCTCTTGCGTACCACCAGTTGAGAACCTCTGCTTTATAGCATTTATCAAGGTCTAATGAAATGTATCAAACAAATAATTTGTATTATTATTTAATGTAATTCATAAAGGTATTTCTAAAAATTCTTTGTTGTGTATTTGTGTAAGTTCCTAGTACGAAATAATCCATTTACAATACGACTGAATTCTTTAAAATGTTAATTTAGATAGAAAAGGCAATAATTATCTGTAGCAAAGTATTTAGAAATATTAATAGTATATTTTAAGTGTTTATTAATTTTAATTTAGTATAATATTCTGAATACTTACTAATTATAATTTGATATACAATAAACGTATTGAGTATTTATTTAGTGCGTTAACTCTGTGTTAAATTATAAATCGAGTAAAATGAGATAAGTCAACAATTCCTGTAGTTAAATAGTTATAAAGAGCATAATACACTGTATGCTAAATATTTACTATTCATAATATAGCAAAGTATTTTTAAATCTAATGAAAGAACTAATGAATAATTTAATAAACATTTAATATAATTATTAAAGATGTACTTCGACTAAGGTAAAATCATATTTTTATATGCCCGAATTTTATCCAAAGACCATTTGTTGAACTATAAAAGCTAATATGTATGTGCAGTATAATATTTATAAATGCTAGCTTGTACTAAATATAATATATGAATAGCTAGTATACATTAGTATTTTTAAATGCTATATATAATTTGCAAAACTAATTATTTGTTTATGTTTATAGTATATACTGAATTATAAACAGACCTTTACGTCAGAAATTTCAAAAACTGAGTGCAGTAAAGTAATACTAGTGTATATTAAATATTTACTACTTTCAGTTTAGTATATAATAAAAACTATAAATACTTATTTTGCAAAGTATATAAATGCTTTATATTACTATTTGCAAATCTAATGAAACGTAACAAATGAATAATTTTTTTACAAGTCGAGTGAAAGGTAACAAAGGAATCATTTTATAAACATTTAATAAAAGATGTTATTAATAAACGATGCATCTAAAATCTCGTAATAGATACCCTGGGATACAGAATGACTGATGTCCTATAGAAATGATGTTTTTATTTTACGAAACCATACCTCTTTGAATGCAAAATTATTTTTTAGAAAAAGAAAATAGTATTTCTTAGCATTTCTATTTAACGAGATATACTATTTGATTAAAGAAAAATGGCAACTCTAACTTTCCCATCATGTTTTTTGGTAATACGACTCTTCATTCCAAAGAACACAATCTTTCTTTCTTTTGAACAGAGAAACAAGGAAAAGCCAACAATTTGGAAGCTCCCCCGAATCTAATTTTGCGAAGAATTTTTCTATTTGTGTCCAATTGAGCATTAAGGAATGGTGGGTAAAGAAATTCGATGAAAAATGAATAAAATGAACAAGGAAAAATTGTTTCTAGCTTCCTGAATTGGAAGTAATGTGCCGTCAGTATGAGACATGGGAATCGGAATTTGTTTTTAAAAGAATGGGTAACAGAGAAATAATTTTTTGTTTGCTTCAAGTTTCTGTGTAATTATGGCCTAAGGATCATTCTATCTTTTTTCTTCTTAGTTCACGAATTTTCCAAATACGAAGACATAGATACATTTTCTTTAAAACTTTAACCAACATAACTCTTCTTTAACATAGTACTACAAAAAGCTTTAAATTCGTACGTTATTGTACCACGTATTGATCTCCCATGCATTAAGTATTTTCATTGAGCCAAATATAAGATCTACAAATTATTATCCATCGCGGTCTTGCAAATAATTGATCTTCAGAAGCTAAGCATAAAATTTCTAATTTATTAGCGCAAAGGGATATTAATTCCGTTTTTGGCATTTTGCGTCAAAACTTTAAAAGTCTGAATCACTTTTCAAATTGTGCACCAAATATTATCGCCCTGTATTATATTTAAAGAAATTAAATAATGAAGAATCTGCATAAATGTATGTATGTTTCCCGCATTGTGAAAAAACAACGGTATGTAGAGCCATCCAATTCTGAATAACGCACGTCTCCATCCGAATATGGGCATCTGGAAGCCCAAATTTGGAATTTGTTTTTATTATCTATTTCATATTTCATAAAACATTTATGAGTTTTTAATTAAGAAACTCAACGATGTTTCAAAGCGAGTAATGACAACACTGTACGGGAAAGAAAAACTTTTTTTATCCCAGCACGCGAGACTGTGTATCAGAAATTCTTAAGATATGCTGTTTTAAACATTTTGTGTTTTTTCTGTTGCAATGAATTTGCTGGTTTAAGTGCGAAAAGCATGATATTTAATAAGTAAAGTTAGCACACAAAGCGTTAAAAAATGCCCGTTTGAGCGTAATATAAAATCTGAAAGCTTTCAGATTTTTTTCTTTCCTTTTCTTTTTTTTTTAAGATTTTTAGTCCAAAGGGATTTAGTCCCGAAGGACTATTACTTTCGTTTTGCGATTTTGCGTCGATTCACTGTGAATGCCCGTTTCACTTTTCAAATTGTTGCCACTAAATGTTATCGCTCTGCATTAAATTTTAAAAAATGAAAAATCTGCATAAATGTATGCATGTTTCTCGCATTGTGATAAAACCTAGAGCCATCGAATTTTGAATGACGTAATCCTACTGCGAATATGGGCATCTGGAAGCCCTAATTTTGAATTTGAAATTTTTATTATCGTCGATTTTATGTTTTGTAACATTTCAACGAATTTCTGATTAACAAACTATCGGCGGAAAAAAAAACATTTTTATCTCCAGCGCACGAGACTTACGGAAATTCTAAAGATATGTTCATTTTAAAATAATTTTGCGATATTGATTTTGAACTGAATTTTATGGTTTGAGTACGTAGTACGATATTTAATAAAAAAAGTTAGCACACGAAACGGTTAAAAAACGCGCCTTTGGACGTAATTTAAAATCTGAAATCTTTCAGATTTTGTATTTTTTATTAGTTTGTTTATTATTTATTTATATTTCAAATTTAATTAGTTCAATTCTTTAAGGAACTCTTGATTTGAAAGCTATAAAGCTAATAATTTAAATCTTTACTTCGTGTTCAGTGATTTCTTTAACAATACAACTTTAAATGAAATTTATGTAATGCATCCAATGTATAATTTATGAATATTTATACCGTTTGCATTAACTGGGGCATTATAAATGTATTTAACAAAATTAATCATTTAAAATCTCGTTTTATTGGGAATTCCTAACTACGCTTTGCAACAATTCTTATACTGCCATGAGTACCATACGGAAGAAAATTTTTAATATATTACAATATCCAGATAATTAACTGCCTAGACCTTTGCCATAATTTAAATAATAATAATTGATGAAAGAACTAAGCATATGAAACCGAAAGATGAAAACACTAAATATGACAGAAATTAAACAAGTAAATATTGATCTTGTTGCTTTCAGCATGAAGTACAGAAGTAAATTAACTAACTGAAATTTACTTCCGATTTTCGAGGAAGAACAGATAACGATAAGTTTAAATTATTTACAATTATAGAACCTAGCTACAAATACTAGCACCTGGCCCCGATAATTGCAAGACTGTCGAAGATCGGCTCGTAGATAAGCATTCCGTACCGCGCCGCTCGCATAGGGAAAATCCATCATTTTGAATGGATATGGTTTCCGATAACATCATTTGCTTAGATTTTGTTTAAGTTCGAAAGTACAACTTCATACCGTCTGTTTACATTTTGATAGCATTGTCGGAAAGACTATTTCCATAAATGAGATGCGGATGCGCTGTATTTTGTTACCACGAGATTATATTTTTTACGGCATTATAGTGCGGTGAATTTAATATAAAAGAAGAATCCCCCCTCCAGAGAAAAAAGTATTATTTCTTCCAGTGTGCTAACGACTTAAATGTATATTATTATTGGATGCGGAAGTTTTAAGTAAATGTAGTCTTAATTTTAAACAGTTCATATTAAAAGTGTTGTGATTATTAATTCATTATTTCATGTTCATTCTCTGCGGATGCAGACTCCGAAAGCATGAGGTAAATCATATTTGACAAATAGCAAAAGCTTAAATCCCTATCACATCTAGCGACGCGCCTAGCTATGGAGGACATTTCGGAGAAACGAGGTACTAATAGCAGTGATTTAAACGGGGGGTTTCCGAGAAATGTTCCGTCTAGCTGAGGGAGAGATGTCCCGGCTACGAGGAACATTTTGAAACTTTTCTGAAAAGGTTTCGTTTGCAGCTGTGTCCCACGTAGAGATCAACCAATCAGACAAAAGTTCTGCTTCCGTAGAATCGCGGGTAATTTTCAATATGGCGTTGGCTGTATTTGGCAAGTCCTGGACGGTGGAAACAGAAGCCGCTTTAATCGAAGAAATAAAAAAAAAGTATATATATATATATATACATATTGCTGTTTTGTCGTAGTATAACTATCCAAGTCATTTAAAAAATGTTGCATATTCATTAAATTGATAATCGTGGAAATTTCAGAGTAGACAGTATTTTATGACGTACTTGTACTTTTGATAATTTGTTTATAAATTATCTGTCGGCAAAAGTTCGCCAAATTTATTTTATTTCGTGCTGACCGTATGAAAAGAAATATTATCATTGTTATATAATAGAATTTTTTTTATTCAATTTAAGGTGAATAATTTTTTAAAATCTGTTTGTATGTGCGCGACTTTATTTTTCTCCTAATTATTTATTTTTTAAATTGCTTATTGCATAATCAGCGACATACTGTAAACAACATAAAAAGGGCTAAAAAAGGAAAGCATAGCTTATGTAAAAAGGAAAATACACATTAAATTTGTATGTTATTATTTTCATGCTATTAATGAAATACATTTTAGATTATAAATACATTAAGAACTATATTTTTATTATAAATGCTACATATTGAAACATTGGAAATGTATGGATTTATTATTATGCATGATGAAAAACATTTGTATATACATTTGTTAATGTAAATCTTATTCATTACATTAGTACTAATAAACATACATCGTCAACTTCTAAACCATCGCATCTCCCTCTTTCTATGCGTATGTAAATATATGACTTTTAGATGTGTGTTTATATATATTTATCTTCAGTGTCTTCTGAAAAAGTAAAATTTATTTTGGAAGTTTGATTATTATAGACTTGGAACAAAGAAATAAGAGATACTTATGTTTGAATTCAATTATGTGTAGCATGTTTAATTAATGTGTAGCATGTTTTGCACCTTTGTATAAAAACAGTTTTTATCAAAGAAAGAATTTTCTTTTATTATTTACATATATTAAACTTAGCGATAACGCTGAAGACACTTTTCCTTTCATTTAAGGTAACAGAATATTAGAAATGTGAAAAGACAGGAACATTAACATGGAAATGACATATGCAGTTGCAAAGGAAATATTTTTTGCAATCTGAAAGAAACAGAATGCAATATTAAGATTGCTTCTGATATTAACAGCATATTTGGAGAATTTTATAATTTCATTATTTCATGAAGGCCGTGTGTAGAAAGCAACATGTAAATTTTTTCTTCTGGCGTTATTATTCGCATAAAACAAGCGATAATTTTCACGCGTCCGTGTCACACAGGAGCATCGTTCAGCGAAAACGAAACCATAAGAATCCCGCCTAAACATCATTACGCCAAGGCGTTCCCAAGCACAGAGAAAATGATTTCATCGGAAAGTATGTCCAATTATAAGGAAGGATTTTTCCCTATTTGTGCGGCGCGGTAGGGAATGTTTATATGCGATAGGGCCAAACTACCAGGATTCAGCAGTCTTAACCACTCGGCCACTTGGGAAACCCTGCTGTCCCGAGATGTCAAGGATATTTCTAGTTATTTAGCCCTCTCTGAGGATACAATATCGTTTGCCCGTGTGATGCGCCCTGGGTGAAGTTCTCAGTGAAAAACTTTTAAATAATATACCCGTTTGAGCCAATCCCAGCGAATACTTAACGAGCAAGTGATCGGTCATTAGATTAAAATAAATCAGATTATTAACAATGCGCAGTTTTAATTTGAGAAACAATGAAAAGATCATATGATTCGTGAATCTTGGCAAATTATCTGGGAACATGCATGGTAAATGCCAAAATCAGTCTTAACGAGGTGGAAAAAGAGGAGGGGAAATATGAAGTGACATGAAGCGAAAAGGGGGAAGATACAGTCATTTCTAACACGGATATACAAACAACTTTCATTCCCAAAACGTATCGAAAAACCCTGAAAACGGGAATTGCTTTAAATTTCAGCACGCACAAAAGCTATTTCCATACTTCTACAACGTACTTCCATCTGCTTTTGCGTTGATTTATTCCTGAGATAACATATACTACTTGAAAGGTATGCTTGCCTTAGGAAATATCAGCATCTTCTCTTATCACTTGGTAATTCCAGTTATTTTCTGCGCGATATTTTGTTCGGCTTTTTCCACTTGGAGCATCACTCAAAGCTTCGACAGACTGTGACTGCTTGCTTTGCAACTCACGCGCGGGCATTTCCGACGTTCAAATTGGCCGGGCCTATTCTCTGCCATTCGTTTCATTTCGCCCCGATTGGCAGCCGGAATATGACGCCGATCATTTCTGTCCGTGAAATTGACCGTGAAGCTTTTGTAACGTGTTTTGCCTCAGGAGGAAAGGAAGCAGATGCTGCATTAGCTTCTCTAGATCACTTTTTTCATAAATAAACATGTTGTTATGAAGTTTCGAGATAATCGAATATGGGGGGGGGGACGGAGAGATAATCGCAAAGAAATTCGAATGGGAAGGGAATTAACATCAAAAGGGTGCGGTTGTTTTTAATTTGTACTATGAATCATACTGACAGGACACTATTGTTATGAAATAAATAATGAATTTCGTCAAGTCCTTGTTTATATCCGAGGGCGATGTCCACGGTTAACTCAAAATCGGGGGGGGATGGGAAGGAGAAATAGCCCATATATTAATTAATAGAAATATACTTTAATAGTTTAATGTACTATTAACAATGTTTCTTCTTATCCCTGCGCATATTTCTCCCTCATTTTCAGGGTGTTCATGCTATTTGCCCTTGCTTACGTTACACTTTTATTTCAAAAGAAAGGATTAATGTGAAACAAAAGGTCAACGGCTGCACATTTCATTTATTTTTAAAACTGAGGAATTTGCTTTTAACAGATGATTCAATGATGCTTATATATTCCATAAAATGGTCAATTAAATTACGTATTATTATGGAGTTAAGGATTTAAGGAACTCCCAAATGCTAAGGCACTAAATTACTCCTATATCTAATTTATCCCCAAAATTATGTCTGGATATTCATCAAAAATAGACATATACAAGTAAGTGGGGCTGAACCTCAGAGTTTCATCATTATTTGTTCAAGCATAACTCATTATTCACCATTATTCACCATTATTATTCACCATTCATCAAGCATAACCGCCGCACTCACACCGTGTAGTTCCACCGAGTTTTGATCTAAAACACACCGTTCGATATCGCATGATAGGCATTAATACTATTTTCTTTTCTGGGAACAAACCTAGGCCTTTTCTCGATTATGTCATCACTGCAATGCTAACCGAAACAAGATATGGGGAACATTATACCCATTTCAACTCAGTATGAGGTTCTTGCTCAGGCGCCTGTTCAATGTGATCTGTTCATACTCATCTGTTCACGTCACCTGTCACCGGGGGTAGGATCCGAAGGATTTTCGCCTTTTGTTCTTCCATCAAATCACTCGACGGGACTTTCGGTATTTTGATTTCCTCCCTATCGCACAAGTACTGCACACTTACAAACATCCATGCCTTCTCTTGGATTCAAACCGATGCCCTTATGTTCTTCAGAATTAAAAACAGTTTATTACGTACCTTTTACAAAAATCATCATAGCATAATTCTTACACAGTTACTATCCCTTGCATACAAACTTACAAAACGATAACGAATAATAATGCTATTGCGCAAAATAGTAAATATAATATTTTATGACTGAAGTCTTTAGAAATTAAAAGACGTACACCATCTGCTGCCTCTAATCGGACACATTTTTCGTTTTCATGCTGTGGTTTACATGGATCGTTTTGATTATTGATTTGTTTGTTGATGACTGCTTTGTTTGTGGATCATTGGTTTGCATACTTTCTGAAATAAATTAGCTCAAAATTAACCAGGTACTGAGGACAATGTTCACGATTAAACAGTTGCAATTGCAAAAACCAAGAAATACGAGTAACCCATATTTTACTTAGCAGAAAAGTGCAAATAACAATCGACTTATACTTTCAAGGAGTTTCATCTGCAGAATAATTGCACCGGATTACGAAAATTAAATAAGTATTTGGAACAAGAAGAACCTATTGAAAATCACGGAAGGATAGAATTCAGTGATATCATCTGTAATAACTGCTGTTATCATAAACACGTTTTTAATGCGTTTTTAATTTTTCTCCCATACACAGTTTCTATTTACATTGGTGGATTGTGACAGGAATTTTTTGTATTTTTCTACAGTAAAGGTTTTTGAAACCGTGTTAATCGAGATATGACTGTAGTCATTTGCCCATAGTTTTTCAATTCGTAATTCGATTAATACGTCCCTGATAAATTAGAAATTCTAGGAAAAATAGTTAAAACCTACTGTACTGACACACTGAAATTCCTGAAACGGTTTTAATTTTGGGTTAAAGAACAATATATATAGAACCAAATTATTTCTGTGCAGATGTCTCCGATACAGTCAAATTTTGATAAACCGAAACTAAAGGAAAAACAATAACATTTCAAGTAATCTAAAATTCTATTTATCGGGAGGACGTAATTAATGTAAAAGTTTCTATTTCGGCATTCAGTGTGAATAATCTAAAATTCCGAGTTCTTTAAGATATCGATAAGTTCGAAAACATAGAAGTTTTAAATTCCAATTTTTTAAAATTTGCACTTAATTAATCGAATTACGGTAATTTCGAATTGCTCATGTTACCAAAGCTCTATACCAAGATACCTTTAAAAATATCTTTTTTTAATTACAGTGATGAGTCAATGACTTAACATTCATAGACATTTTCAAATGAACATATAACATATCAAATGTACCTTAAGTTTGCCAATTATTAATAAAAGATTTAAACTGATAAAAAGCGTGTGTTTTGCTTTTAAACTGCTCACCTTGCTGTAAAAAATTAGATTTTAAAATAACAGATCGTTTGAAAAAGCAAATGTCTGTTAGTTGGCTGTTTTCCGGGCCACGTCATAAATGAAGATAAATGAAAAAGACTGTTTCGCGCAATAACCACACTTGCAAAATTACATGGCTAATAAATGCATACTAGTGTAAGTAAAGGTTGAAACTTTTTCGAAGACTTTGCTAGTGAAGCTTCTAATTTGAGTAATGTTCGGTAGTATGGATTCGTTAAAATCTTCTTGAGTAACTTCGCCTCAAAATAAGGAAGACTGGAATCACTATTGAGATAAATAAACAGTTTTTATAACAAGCCACGCACAGCCCATACAGAAGGAGACGGATAAGGCGAAATTCTCCACAACGTCTACAGTAATAACTTCTGAGAAGATAGCTTTAATAAAACAACTATAGGCTCTAAAATAACTGACCGACAGCCGCTCACAGCCGCCTATTTATAAAGTTGCTGAAGGTTAAACATTTCCGGAAACTTCAAATGAAGCCAATAAATGATCGCAAATTTAGCATTAAATAAAGTACAACACAAAGTCATCATAAAAAATGAAATGTATGTAACCGAATAAATAAACTGAAAAGACAAAAAGTTCAAAACAGAAGAACGAAAACTGCTTAGAACCTAAATTGGGAATGAATAAACATAAATATTCAATTAATTTATTTGTATAATTTTTATTTTTGTCCCTCAGCATTAATAGTTAGATAAAATGGTAATTACCTCATTTTCCTTTAGTATAGTATATTAATTTTTACCCGCGGCTTCTCTCGTGTTGATGTCCTTCTGTGAGCTGAATGCAGCTGTGTTCTGTGGAAGTGGTAGAATAACTGCACGCAAGGAGGGTTTTAAAATGACCCTTTTATTAAACTAATATTTACAGCCACTTCCCAACTCGGAAGGGATAACAGAAAATAATGACCGCACTTGGGTCTAAACCGAACAATCAAATAATTTAAAATAGCGTTGAGTAGAAATTAAGTAGTCGTTGCTCACAGAGCTATGAACGCGAGGTTGGCCTCTAGGCTAAACTATCAATGGTACGTAGCAAGATTTAGCTAATACTAACACACTTAGATTACTTCAATAAGTAATAGCGTAACAGCGCTAAGGGTTAAAACTTAAATACTAGCTAGTCAGGTGGACGTCGAACAGAGCCGCAGTGATCTGAGACTAAAAGCTCTCTCACACCGAGAAGTTTCTTGCTAACCTTTTAAATATAAAACTTGGCTCAGCTTCAAATTAGCATAAAGCTGAAACGCGCGCTCATTCTAACGGAAAGTTGAAATAAGAACTTACAGGAAAGAGAAAATTAACATAAAACTTTGTTAGTTTAAACTTACAAATTTTTAACATCCGATTTGGCTATATCAAACATTGCTGCAATCTTCTTTTTTTTTTTTTTACTAAAAAATTCTAAAATAAAGAATAATTTAAAAAACTGAAAAGCATACTTTATTAGGATATCTCACTACAAAAATAAATAGTTTTCATTGGCAAGGTTTCAAAAAGTTAAATGTTTGCGTGATTTAAGCCACGCACCTACGCCCGCAGACAGACTTTCACATCGTTTAACTTACCGTTATGAAACTTTCAACATTTAATGTTTATACAACGACAATCATTTTAAGCTATAACACTTATTATATAGTTTACGTTTCAACAGCTAAGTTACATTTTATAGCCTATAACCTTTTCTAATATATCAAAAATATTTCTTGAAAATTTCATGATGATCGGTTAAGTAATTAAGGCGTGAAAGCGTATCAAACAAACAAACCCACATTCGCATTGATAATTTTAGTTAGGATTAGGCTGCTGTATATGCAGATGTAATACATGCACGTCTCGTTTGTCAAATACTGTCGTCTCATATATGTGAGTCTGTTTTACATTCAGACTAATATATTATTTCTTAGACAGTGCTGTGTGATATATGGATAAGTTCTACAAAGTTTTAAGCCTAAAGTTGAAGAAAACAACGTTCTTACTTCTTGGTGTTCAGTGTACATTTAGTCTATACAGTGTTTAGCGCATTAATGCAGTTATTGATTTCGTCGTAGAATTCATCTTTTAGAAGAATGCTTAAGTCTTTGGTACGGTTGTCTGATTCTCTCCAATGCTATTACAATAATAACTTGATCTCGGAGCATCCATCTTACTTAAAGATTAGATTTCACTTCAGGGGAAAGCAAATAATCTGCAGGTGCTAAATCTGGTGAATAAGGGTTGTGAATTTTTGGAGGGAGCTAGAAAGATCTGGACGAGGATGAATGTACGACAACTATTGTCGTGGAACACAAAAACAAAAGTAAAATTTTGTGTTTTCAGTATTTTCCGCTATACTTTTGTGAGTAGTATCTTTCCTGTTACTAAGTTGCTGTCGTTCGAAAGCTGTCGTTGCCGACGCGTAAAGCTGTCGTTGCCGACGCGTAAAGCTGTCGTTCGAAAGACACGTGACATTTTTTATCAGCAAGAACTGTAAAAGTTTTTCGATGTTCTCATTCTTTCGCAACAGTGACAGACGACCATTATTGGGCTTTTAATCAGCATCTTCCTATCCATCACAAAATTATACCAGTGAAAATCCAAAGACAACTTTGTTATTGGTTGATTTCTGCATGTTTTATACAACATTTCAAATGTCTTTGTTGCTGCTTTTTATCTCTTTACAGAAAGAAATTATTATTAGTCTTTGGTCAGCTGTCGAATTCATGCCGGCAAACGTTTATTGGATCAAAGGAAAATTATCATCTGTATGGAAAGTTACGGCCTTGTGCAGACTATATTTTAGAAGAATCAAATTAAGATGTTAAGCCATAAATGTTGTCAAAAGTCATTTAGCAGGTTTGCCGGAATTTGCTAAGAAAAATTAATCCTCAAGATTCGTATACGCTCTGTCTAATTCTCGGTATCTTAATTAACTTAATTAGTGACATTGCCGAATGACTTTACTAAAATTCGATCATTTAATAAGACGTATCACTTTCGCTATCCAATTTTCCTTCACCATTCAGTCAGACTCATTTACTTTTTCTAAATACCTGTTCTGCAAAAAAAAAAAAAAAAGAGAGAGAGAGAGTAAAATCATAAAACAAATACTATAAATAAATAAAAAAAGCTTTTCATTGCAAACGAAGCAAACAAAACAAACAAAGAAGTTAAAGGTGGCGGCGAAAATCCCTAATTACACGCCCACTGCTGATGACAGTTTATTAACTACGCTTGCTGTGAATATTTAGATTTCGGTGGGTTGGAAGTCGTTAGATGAGAAAACCGGTTCCAAATCATCTGATACAGCGATAGGGGCGGAGGTAAGATAGAATGATTTTTCTGGGCATCACTTAATCGCGCTTTTTTTTTTCCTACTCTCATTAATCTGGAAGTTCATTGTAAGCTTCAGAATGATTCGCGATTGGAAAGTTACAATGTAATAGCTTAAAATGCTAGTAGAGCATGTGTTGGAAATATAACATAAACATTCCATATAATTTACGAAGTAACTGCGAAAAAAGTTGCTCGTTTTGGTGATTATAAGTTCAACACTCATATTTTTTAACCCTGTATATTGTCTACTATATTAAACTAAATGAGCAAACTGTCTTAAGAAAAGTAAATCAATTTTATTAACACTAATTACTAATAACATACTACTGACATGTTTTGGCATGTTGTTTTAACCGAATATACTGGTTGAATGGGTGTTTCTTACATTTATAACACGTGGCCCTGTATAACTTAACATGCCGCCTTTCATTAAAATTCTAAATTTCAATATATAATTTATAAATATACAATTTAACAGTTTGAAGAATAACCAATTCTACGATATAAATACGAAGATCTAATAGGTAATCTTCCATCCTGAAATACAGTATAAAATAATATAAACATTATACAGAGCATAAACTAATTCACCATATTACAATCTTACTTGCTCTTTTAAAACAGATCCATTTTCAATGTAAAGCACAATTTTCGATAAAACACTATAATGTAACGTTATGCATTGTTATCCTTGATAAGCAATTAACAAATTTTGCTAAATACATTGAATATGTACACCATTTGACGTTTTCATTTTAAAAGCTTTGGTTCTACCATCTTTTAACAGGTAAAAAAACAATTCTAGCTAAAGATCATTTAAAAGGGTAGAAGATTTTCTTGCTTAAACACAACTAACGTACCTTCCTTTAATTTTATTTATTAATAAATCATTTACTGCGCTCTAGACGATGATTTAAATAATCAGTTTTTAAACGTTTCCAAATAACGTGAATGAACTTGCTAAAAATCTGCCATTTAGAAAGACTATTATCTGTTATATGCGACAAATTCAGGTTCAGAATATGAAGTAATAGAACAAATTGAAAGTGACTCGACCTTAAGGCCACAAGATCATTTGCATCTGTTGATTTGTAAAATTTGACGAGAATTGGGAATACCTTCGATCTATGTAACAACTATCCAAAATTCTTCTGAAGTCAATTTATAATTGCCGATTCTACCCTGAACGTCGTGCTTGCTTCCCGTAAGCCCCCAAAACTTGGTGCCGTAGATGGAATCAGTTTCCACATTATACCTTCAGACGTTAAAAAATCTGCAGTATCAGAATTAGATTTACAGAAAAGTGATATGCATATTTTTTTAAGTTCTGATTTTGCACAAACCATATTAGTATCGTTATCTGATATTACGGTGTTACACATTCCGGGTTTAACAATAAATATTTTAATAGTAGCAAATAAGGTATCTGTGGTTAAATCAGTTACTACTTCTAAATGCATTGCTTAAGTAACTAAACATATGAATATAGCAACATAAACTTTTGCATAATTATCCTTTCTCTGATTTTTATACTTGATGAGGAATGTAGCAGAAAAATCCAAGTCCACAAACATTAAATATAAACCCCACGTTAATTCTTTCACCAGGTAAATTACCAATAAGTTATTAATATACAACTGGTTTAACCTTAAGACCTCTTATACATTGATGTGCAACCTTTCGAGCTATATCTGGGCTATTAATAACCTAACATTTACTGCTAGCCTGATGCAATAAAGCTTGTGCACCAAGATACAAATATTTAAAGTGATAATATTCAAAATTTAATTGAGTAAATACAGGATTTTTGGCATTACGTAAGAGAATTTTTTATTGTGCTTAAGATTACCATGAGTAAGTCTGTCTCTTAATCTGAGAAGAGTAACTCAGTCATTGTCCTTAAACTTGAGTTCCCTGACGTATTCCACATTAGCCATATTAGAAATTATTTTGCAAGGCTTCAACAGTTCTGTAGTTAAGAATGTTGGGCCATACCCACATTAAATCATTAGGTAGAAGATCCTTAAATTCCGCTTCACGTGATATCAAATCAGCTGGATTATTCTCCGTATTACGATGAATAGCAGTCATGCATACAGTGATATCATATTCATTGTGATACTACTGATAAGTAGCAGTCATACTGCAAATAACAAGCACTCTATTAGCAAGAAATGTCTTTAGTTGATGAGGTTTCTCTTTAATCCATGCACCATTGAAGAATAAGTGAAGTAATATATTTTGTCTATGAGTAGTTGAATGGTAAATGACTTCAGTGGTGATATACGAGACTTGCTGCAGAGGAGTTTTGATTAACATTCATTCGAAGATGACATACATTTCACATAAATTTCAGCACCGTAGACTTTCTAACTAGCATCGCAGAATCCTATTATTTCTGTTTATTGCCCTCCATCGGTTAGAACAAATCTAGGAATGTGATAATCGTTGAATATTCTAAGACTATGCAGAAGTGTCTTCCATTCTGGAGAGTCATTTTTATGAAGAGGTGTAATTTATTTTTAAGAGCCAAGGTTTTGTTGAAATAGTTTAACCTTTGCTGTAACAGGCTCAATACCAATTAAATCTTAAGAGAAATTATCTGTAGCCATACTCCGTGACATTCCTAAGGCCTTAGTAACCTGAGATTCATCAGTAACTTGAAAAGAATAATTCCGAAGTGTACTTTATGTATTCTTCAACAGTTCAGCATTATTTGAATACCATTCGTGTAACTTCATTCCACTACATTCTAGAAGACATATTAACTTTCTGGCTCCTTGCAGTGTATTAGCTCTAGTGATAATGTCATCCACGTAATAGTTCTCCAGTATGACTCTTGAGACACAAGCAAATTCAATACATACATTGCTAACTGCTTCAGGACACATATGGCGAGAAAACGTGCACTAGCTGTTCCGTATGTTACATCTCACACGATAAGTGTGCACAGGGCTACCAGTCGATAAGATCAACTTCAGGTTTCTTTCAGATAGTTTAATAAGTATTTGTCTATGTTTAATAAGTATTTGTCTATATATTTTCTGAACATTATCTACCAATGCATAATTGTACTTTCGAAATCTAATAATAACAGAAAATAATTTTTCCTTCATTTAATAATGAACTGATATATTTTCTAGGATGACTACCAAACAGTAAGTAACCAGAATGTTGCTAGTGGATATTAATATAATATCCTTAATTTATCTTTCAAATTTAAGAGCTAAACAAACTGAAAATTATAAATGCAATTATTAATAAATAAAACTTAATTTTTTTAAAACTACTATAATTAAATAGGATATGCACCTTTATGCGTATATATATATATATATGCGATGATAAAAACAAATTTAGAAGTAAATGACGAGCAGGAATTTTAATGTCGTAGAATGCTGAGATGCCGATCCACACTGAATAAGAAATTTGGCAGTCGAGGCAGATTAAATCTTTATTTTATTTTCAGTAAACACGTTGCGGCCACCAACAACTTGGCACATTATTTGCGCCTATTTCAAGAGGTTTACATTTTTGATAACTTTGCATCAAGAAGAAAGCAGCAGACAGCAATCCAAGCAAGCAAGTGCCGTACGTTCAGTGTGAAATCTTAATTCAGACTGAGTTAGTTTTGGTTTACAATGCATTTTGATTGGATAGTTAACACTACCGTAAAATTACTATTGGCTGTTCGAGTTTTAGTTCCATATACATCACCAGAATTATGTAAGAGTCATATGACATGAATTAATCTAGAAACGACGTAGTACAGAGAGAGAGGTTTATATATTTAGAATTCAGAAGGGAAATTTACGTTGTAAATTTAATCTTTTACATATTCTTTATTTTATTCTTTTACATATTCTTTCTTTCTAATCTTTTACATATTTTTCTTACATATTCCTCCTCTTCAAGCAGAAAAAGGCGTAGCAACATAGAAGCCTTTTAAAATGAAAAGCATTAAAGAAATGAAGAGGAATAATTTAGAAAATACAAATCTTGAAATTTGGACCGAAATAATTACTTACATAATTTCAAAATATGAACTTACATAATTTTTCCAGAATTTTTTAGTTAATATTTTAGAGTCCTTTAAAATTTTCAGTCCAAAAGTTTTTATAAGTTTTTGTATTTTGCAGTCCACATAATTAGATTTCTTGAGGGAAGGTTTTGCAAAGCGTTGAAGACAATATCCCAATAGAAAAATTTTTGCATACATTACTTATTTTGAATAACCACAACACATTTCAAAATTTTCAGAAAATAACTAATTTTCATAACTTATACTTTAACATCATAAATTTTATAATACTATTGCTAAAATTATGGTTTCACCAATATTGTCTTTCATTTGCAATTTCTGAATTGAACAAACTGAAAGGCCTCGCAATACTTCTAAACAAACACATCCATCATTGGGGCTAGCCTCTTGAGCTAATCAGCGTGTTCTGCACTGGTGGCTAAGGGTGCCTAGGCAGTTACTTGAATAGGCCTCCGTTCCTTACATAAGGTAACTGGCCTTTGAGAACTGCACTAATACATTCCATAATTAAAAAAAGTAGAATAATAATCGTATAAAAAATTACAATCATAAAATGAGAGCCTTCGACATTATCTTACATAAAGAGGGTAAAAGGAACAACTGTACGGAGGTAATAATAGGCTTCAGTTTTGGAACCCTCAACATATTCTGTACTTTGCAGTCACCCTTAAATTTTTAACATGCATTAACCATAATTTCACATTACTTATCTGTACTAATTTCACTTAATTTTTTATCCACTTCATTTTTAGAATAATTACAAAATTCTTATTCAAAATTTTCAACACAAATTCCAAAATATAATTATTTAACTTAATATCGTTCCCTAAAAATAGTTTAATACCTTAAAATTCGTTACTTAATTTGCTGATATAGTATACTTATGAAAAATTAGCAAAATTACTGAACAAGAATTTCACATTTTTGCGAAACAGCACAATCAAATTGCAGAACTTTTAAGCAAAATTGAAATGAAAAGTATAGAATCCGCAGCATATTAAAAAATTTTGTCTCGTTCCCGAGTTAAATTCACACAAAGATAACAATTTTTGAGCTGTCGATTGATGAAGTACTATTAGAAAAAAGGGAAGAGCAAATAATTTTCTATCGCACATACTTGAACAACCGGTAATTCACTGATGATTTAAAGCACTTTTTTCAATTCTACGGCCGAAGCGGATTCAATGTTCCCTTTAAGTATTGTAGAGATGGCCGAAGCGGATTCAGTGTTCCCTTTCACTAGACATTCGACTTCAGAATTTATCCGTAGATTACTTTTATTCTGTAAACAATCCCGGTGATTATTTTTGAAGCAATTGCAAAGTACCACAGCAGAGGGATGATAGATTATTTTTTAAACACTGAAAAAACAAATTTGATGATTCACTTCTTTCACATTGCCTTTGAATTAATCAAAACAATGATTTGAAGAGCTGAATAAGTTTTCCATTGAGGTCTCAGGCTACTGGAAACCATCCATTCTGACTAAAAATAAATGTAATAATAAATAATGCAAGGAAAAGACGGAGCAGTGTCGATGCATAGTAGCTATATAAGATAAAGAAACTTGCAGTCGAGGCGGTTTTAATTCCATTTTTATTTTTCAGTTGATTGATGTTCGTGGCCACATCACTTTGCACTCTAGTCGTGCCTATTCAAGAGCATTTGTATTTTGGAAAGTGTTGGGATACAAAGCACGCATAACGAAATTGCGACCAAGCAGCGCACAGTAAAAAGCTGAAGTGCCTAGTTAGCCAATATGAAAGCACATGAAGGGAAAAGTTTTGGTTTGACTTAAAGTTTCAGTTCCCAATTATTACGTCATCAGCGCTGCGCAGAGTTCCATTTACATCACCAGAATTATGTAAGAGTCATATGACATGGATTAATCTAAAAATGACGCAGTGCAAAGAGAGAGGTTATTATTTTTAGGATTCAGAAGGGAAATTTACGTTGCTAATTTAATCTTTTACATATTCTTTATTTTATTCTTTTACATATTCTTTCTTTTTAATCTTTTACATATTTTTCTTAGTATGTATGAATGCAATAATGATTCATTAGTTTTTATTTTTAAAGCTGTTTTAACTTCTGAATTTACTGTAATTTTAAAAATAAAAAGTTCTTTTTAAAGCTTTAAAAATAAATGATGGAATGATTTAAAATTTTACGCAATGGTAACATTGACTAAAACGTGGGAATGATTAATACGTGATAGAGTACCATAACATAGCGCTGCAAAATTGGATAGGC
>KK112812.1:56716-103093 GCA_000611955.2 Stegodyphus mimosarum | reverse complement strand
TTAGGAATACATTTTATTCATTTCAATAAAACAGTACTTTTTAAAGTTGTAACCATTTTTAGAGTCAACAATTCTTAGGTGATATAAGTTAAAAAAATAACAATAAAAGTTCCATTTTTTCACATTATTGATTTAAATTCGTATACTCAGTATATTATTGTTTGCTCTCCCCAATTCCGAAGTACAATTTTAATTACATTTGTTCTCAAATAGTGGATATATTGAAAATAAATTAAGAACATATAGCCCTTAAAATATCTTTTGAAAAATCTTTGGGTCTTTAAGTTACGTTACCATGCATTTATTATTCAAGAGATTTGTCAAATAAAGTATTGGAAATTGCAACTGCATCACAGTGGGGTACATTGAAGTACACTAAACGCGCTTTTAAAAATCTAAATCTTTATTTTACATTTTTTTAATAATCAATTTAATTTATGATATAGGATAAGTTTATGGACATTTGCAGCATAGTTGTTTTATTAATAAAAGATATTTTTAACACCACACAAGGTGTATATGTGAATGAATAAATGAATGCATTATTTACAATTTAGTAAGTAAAGATTACTGAGATGCAATCTTAATGACTTGAGTTCAAAACATAATTTTTCTTTCTAACCGACTTAAAAATTATATTTAATTTTTCAGCTGTTTTCGGAATCTTTGGGAGTGAATTGTTTGCCAGAAGCGGAAAAGGAACAGAAACTGTCATGCTAATAGACGATCGAGGGTAAGTAAATATGTTCTTTATTTTAGTAATCATTAGTATACATTTATTAGTCTCAACAACGCTGATTATTTTAGAATTCATTTTAACAGCCTTTTATTCCATTTAGTAGTCCTTAAGTCGTTGTTGATTAGTATGAACTAGAAAAAAGTTCTTTCACAATTTTAAAATCATGGAATGCCCTTTCATTTTGGCGGTCTTGTTTCAGCCTCCATCATTTTAGCAGTCTTTAAGTTCTGTTCCAGTGGAGCAGTTAGTTAAAGATAAAAGTTTTTATCATCTTTAACTTAACAATCCTGAGTCAGCCTTGTCACCTCTGAGAGCCTGATGATCCTTGCCAAAAGAGGTGAAAAACTGTGACGGCCATCTCCGGAGGTGATAGAGAATTGGTCAGTCTTTCCTTGTTTCACTATCTTTATGATACACAATCATTTTTACAAAGATTTAAGAATTAAGAAATCGAAATCCAGTCAGCATCTAACCAATAGCACAAAAACATCGGACTATACCGGTTTTCATTTTCATGGTGCTTTAATGGAAAGCCTTCGTAAAAGATCACCGTCATAGGGCTTCTTTTGCACACTCATCCAGGAGGGCCAGCGTTTCTCAAGATAGAAAATTCACAGAGGGAAAAAGTAGCGTCATCCTTATGAAGATAAATTTTAAATTTGAGGGTAAGCTCATAACAGTGTCTGCAAATTTATTCCCTTCCTTTTGTTCTGTCACAGCGCATCGTGTACAGCAACTGTGTTTTCACCATTTAGTGAATAATCAAGTCAGTTATGGTATCTCTCTTTCTCTAAATTGTTATATACAAACCGGTTCGAATATGGAGCTTTGTTTTAAATTCGTGGTTCTTTTAAAGTTTTGATTTGCATAGTGTTGCTGATATTAAAATGGATAAATAATTAAGAAGCAAATCGTTGTACTGAACGGAAACTACTTGTGCCAAATAGTTTCGATTTGGCTTCTGCGCCAAGCAAGTTTTGAAAGACCAGCCATTCCAAATGAACTAGAAAATTCAAGAATGGCTTCAAGGATTTGCAGAAATAGTAGATATTTTTCCAATAATTGAATATATTATAACTGTTGACAATATATCATAGCTGTTTTCAAAGCGTTTGAAAAACCTGATTCTATTTTCAATATGAGATAAAGTTAGATTTTTGGGAATCATGCGTTTACAATATATTATATCGAAATTTTCAAAAACTACAAATTCTTGTTGTAAACATTAGCTTCGATTTAAAAACGTAGTCAAATAGCACATAAGAACTTGTTTAAAAGACCTCCCTCCAAATAGCGTTCAAATATTATTACTTGCCTAAACGAAGTGAGAAGGTCAACTGAATTTTAGATCCTATCAAAAATTTCTTTAAAGCAGCCTCAAAATTAAGATTCTGCGAAAAAGAACAACTTATGCTTTTCTGACTTTATTTATAGCAGTTTCTTAATTTTAAGGCATTAAAATAAAAGCACTGTAAAATATCTTGCGAGATTACTGAAGGAGGATCAGGTGTTCCTAGGTATTGAAGGGTTAACGTTAAGGGTATTCTATAGTTACAGTCTGTCTTGTTAATAAGTATGCGAAATAATTATGCGTCATTAAAGGGTATGCGAAATAATTATATGTCATTAAAGGTATGCAAAAGAAAAAGTTAAGAAGAGCTTCTATAGAATGACAAATGCTTTTAGGCAAAGTGTGGAAACGTTATGCTAAGGCTACTGTTTAAAAGAACTGCATTCGTCAAAAATATAAATGCTATTTTGGAAAAATATTGAAAGAGTGCCATTAAAAAATTTATTCAAAATATGTAAAGGAAAATGAAAGTTGTACAAAACAAAATTTATGCTTTTTTAAAAATCTTAAGCGGCGTGTGCTAAATAAATTGAAAGACCGTTTATATATAAAATATTCAGAAAAATTCACGCATTCCTTACTGTGCCGAACTGGCATTCTCTTGAAATATTCAGGTTTTTTATGCAATGCCCGCATTTTTAATGCAGAAGGCATATATGCAAGACCTAAGGGTCAATATCGTAATAACTATATTAATAATTCTGTAATAATCAGACCATCAAAAGTTAAAATAAATTTAATGAATACTCGTACATAATAACAGGCAGAACACAGATGTATCATAAGTAACAGTATCTAGAAGACAACCTAGAAGTGCTATAATAGTGAAGAAAACTGTTATAACAAATCAGACATGCATGAATTATGGAAGGGGACATTCGACTCTTCGAATCTCACTAATCTCGAAAAGAATTTGGGTCCACCAACAATCAAGCAGTAAAGTTGCTGAACATTCATAGTTCGCCGCAGGTTCTACAATGCTTCTTTCTAATTCTATTCTACAAACATTCTTTCCGTTCGTGATCGTCCGAAACAAACCAGCGTTAGGTCTCGATGTAATCTCTATTAGCATTCAGTATCAGCGTCCTTAACCAGCGTTACTGCAGCTGCGCAATGCCTTTACGATAAATCTTGGGGGGGGGGAGCACGGATGCCAAGATGTCTGTGAGTACGTGTCGTGTATATCATCTGCCTTATTGTGGGAGCATTTACCACAGATGCGACCGTCCAGGGAACGGAAAAAATAATAGTGGGAACTAGGTCAGTGGGAATTCCGTGAGAGCTAGATCAGACGAGCACAGTGGATGGCACAGTGTCTCCTTGCTACGTCACTGAATGGTATCCCTAGTCAAATGATGCCTTGCTATTCTTGCCTCTTAAATAGTCCTCTAGTATGTTTGCCACTTGTAGTCTGGCATTGTCTCACGTTATTACATTTAACCATCGCTGCTTTCTTCTGCTGAAATGCATATTGCTCCCGTTGCAACTGCTGCGAGTACAGGTCTTCAATGATGGTGTGGCTTGCTGTTTGTAGCTTTTAATGCACCATTTGGCAGCTAATCTACGAGATACAGAGCAAGATTTTGCGTGGTAGCAGAGGTGGTCTTAAGGTGTGAGGTACAGGGTCACGTTTTCGCTGCGGGAATAACTTTGGTTCTCTGTGTTAGTGCTTCTTCAAATGGGACTTCAAAGACGTTGAAAACGTCGTAACTTCCTTTTCTCTTAAACAGACACGTCTGGCATATTTTGCTGTAACCTAAATAATATAGTTCTCGAAGGAAAATGATATTCAAATACTCGAATGTTCTCACATTTTTCATCATTCGAATATTTCGAATTCTAACTTTAAAAAATTAAATTTAATTTTAATATAAAACTTTGGTAAAATTTGTTTTATTGATGACCTGTGGAAGCGTTCTTTAAAACAGCACGATGGTCGCAATTTCATTTAACTTGGAACAAGCATCATCATTTCCTGGTGCACCTGATAATCTGAGTGAACAACTGAGTGAGCACACTCAATTTTTTGTAGAAAATGTCGTTCCGTGTTTAGTATTTATTTATGTTGTCTCTTAGAATAATTCTTTGTCATTCTGTACTTGCTTTGGCTTAAAACATTTCTGAAGTATTTTAAAAGATTTGAAATTTTATTCAAATATTGTGTGTCAAATTTTACCTAGAAAATACTCCAAGTTTCAATAGTTTTAATGACGCATTTCATTTACGAAATGCCATTTGTATTAATAAATATGCTTGTTTTTTAAAACTTTTTAGAAAGTTGCCAATCTGGTTTTTGATTAAACAAAATTTATAGATTTTGTTTTAGTTACTAAATTTTATATTATATAAATTCTTTTTCTCTTTATTATTCTTACATAAATGATCCGAGATTCGAGAAAATTAAGAATTCGTTGGGTGTCTAGTGCATATCAGAAGTTTATAACTGAATAATAGAATATTCTGGATATCTTTCATATTATTATCAGTCAGTCTGTTTGACACGAATAATAACGAACAACGCTAATTGTATTGATTATTTACTCAATATGGTAAAAAAAAGCTTTCAGTTAGAGACTGAAGTGTATCAAAAACGCATATTCGAGACAGACTCTTCCTTTAAATATTTTTAATATTTTCCGATCTTATTTCGCATAGTTTCAAGGAGTTATAGAATAGAAGAAAGAATAAATTAAATGATTTATACTGTTAGAAGAAGAATGAACATAGGAATGCTGTTTGTATTTCTCGTAGTTTAAAAGCACCTAGTATAGGATTAAGCATTTTACGGATAACAACAAGACTAAGATATTTCATTTAATGGTTGTTCCCAATCTATGAGATTCTAACTGATGAACTAGTATTTTATTGTATTTTCTAGGTGCCCGGTGGAGCCGAGTATCTTTCCTGCTCTGAAGAAATCGGAAGAATCAAAATCACTGGTGGCGCCTTTCCAGGCTTTCAAATTCGCATCTGAGAGCACAGTGAAATTTCAGCTTACAGTGTCTTTTTGCTTAGACTCATGCGCACCGGTAAGAAGTAATTAATGTGCAAAGTTATCGCTGGCAATTTTAGAAAGATGTACACCTAGTCCAAAAAAAGAGGCGACGACAGTTCTATATCTCCCGTTCTATTCGGCCAACTGACGAAATTCAACTTGTATTCCTCACGTCTCGAGAGCACGACTTATAGGTTTATACGTATATAACATTGTTCTGACATGCGTATTTTGACACAAAATTAGACTTTTTCTGAAATGACATGATAATTATTTTTCTCCTATCTAGATTCTATGACTCTAATTTTGACTAAGAACCAAAGTTTGTAAAATTCAGAGTAAAATTTAAAGTAATTCGGAATTTTGTATCAAGAGTAATTCACCTGACGAACTTCTCAGTTTGTGTCAGTCTATTTTAATTTCTATTTCATTCTATGCGAGAGGAGAGAAAAGTCCCTTTTTTATTGCATATATTTTTACTTAATATTATATTTTTTAATCACAAGTGTTATTTGTCGACTTTTTTATTTTTAGAATTTCATTTTAATTATTTAAGCTGCGTATTAGAATTATAGTTCTTCAAATAGTTATTTTAAATATTTCTTCTTTTTCATGCGCATTATTTACTGCAGCCATGTTTATTAATATAAATACTTTCTTTAATTTGATTTTCTTTATTTGAACAGCATTCCTTTCGAAAGAATTATTTTCACCAGTATTTGTTATTATGTCTTTGAAAACTACATTCTGCATTAAAAAAGAAAATTCCATAAAACACGGTTAATACATCTTTCAGTAGGCCGTTCAGTACATATATATAAATGAGAAAGTGTTATTCTTCACATTTTAATTTATAATGATGTGCATACAATCAATTTTCCAATTAAGGTTTTACCACTGTGCCATTGCTTTACACATTCTTATTTTCCTTCATTTTGTTTGTTACATTATTATCTATATTTCTGAAAATAAGTTCAAATTTTTCCTTTTTCAAATCACAAAAATCAAATATCACAACTTACAGAAAGACTAAATTTTATGCAAATAAATAAATGAAAAGAATTAAGTAAAAATAAGTCAAAGAAATTAATTTCTTGACGCCTAAAATTTTTATTCTTAGTGGCCTTTTTGGACATCTTCAAAATCCTTTTTATTCGTTTCCTTTGCTAGACATAGAAACGAAGATAAAAAGCTCTACTGTTAAATTCTCTTAGACATGTCTGTAATAAAAGACGGCTTTTTTCATTTATATTTTGAAGTACTCAGAAGTATTGAATGTGTATGTTGCGCAGTTTTTGAAATCAGTAAAATAAATTTCGTTGCATATAAAATGAAATTGAGTAAAGCAGCAGAAGACAGAATGGCGAAGGCAAAAATTTACTGTTATGAAAGAAAACAAAATCTTTAAACTTTTGATTAATATTCTTTTTAAATTTAAAAAAATAGCTTTTGATGTACGTATATCTTTGGAACTTTGTACATTATAATTCAAAATTGTTTCGAAAAATTTATAAAAATTATTTTAAAGTACAAGTTTAAAATGTGCGAATTTTATTTAGATTGAACATAATTTTGGAATCCTGAAAGAAGGAATGAAATAAGTTTAATAAAAAAGAGATATTAATAAATATATATCAAATTGAATTAACGCTAAAGAGCTAAAATTTTGAGACCTAATTTTTTAAAAACTGCTAGTGCGATTTTTACGAAACTTAGCACTTTGCCGTTCTTTGAGACATAGGTCCGATTTTGCGTTGGTATCCGAATTTGAATCAAAATATCTGGGTTAGAATAATGCTATATACAAATCTAATATATATCCTATGTCGCGCTTTCGAAGAAAAACGCAAATTGAATTTTGTCAATCGGCCCAGTAAAACAGATAATATAGAACTGTCCTTTTCCCGCTTTTTTTTTCGGGCGGAGGAGGGGGGGATCTCGATGTACCAAATTTATCAGAAACTTTAAATAAATACAATCGAACCCCACTATAGCAAACTTCAAATGACTGAATTTTTTCTTCTTTATTCAGTTATTCGGCGTATCCGATTCGATAAGAAAATTAGATTATTTCCAAAAATATAAAAACAGTGTTTTTTATATTTGTATGAAAAAGAATAACAAAAAATACTGACGAATTTATCTTTAACTCTCTCATAAGGTATGCATGGTTACAAAGGAAAGATTCAGTAACTTTTGTAAGGAATATCTTATGTCTTTCAAAACACATAGATATTAAAACACAGAGAAAAGTGGAATTGAACGTAACAAAAGAGCACTGTAAAGGTGTTAGTAATCTTTTCGTTAAAAGAAATACTGGAAAAAAAATGCGAAAGATACAAAAAAAGATTCAATCAAAGATATCCGCGTAGTTCATTATACTCGATTTTCATGCCTTTGTTCGCTATAGCAATACGAAATTACATTAAGTGCATAAGAAATGGACTGTGGTTCGTACATCATATCCAGGGTTCGTTACAGCGAGGTTCGATTACGTACAAAGTTATTTTCCTTTTAAATTAATTTCTTTTCCTATATCCTAATTGCTGTCATCAAACTATGCGTTGCTTAATCTGTTCTCCGGTTCTGATGTTTTCACACTTGAACAGAAATCTAGAACTTAGGAAGGACAGAACGCACTCTTGACAGGTCTTCGCGCAATTTTCAGTCGCCAATCAGAGTTGATGGAAGTGAAGATTTATTGAGAGCTATGTTTTATACGGTGTCGTATTTAGTAGCTTTTGAATTATAAAACATTCAGCACAACTTTCGCAGTTTGCAAGAAACATTTTAGATAGTTTATTCTTCACTATTTCTGTGGCCATAATAATGTCACTAGCTAGAAATTACTGCTTAACGTTATTGGGTAAATGACATTTTAACGTCATTAAATCTAGTTATTACGTTACTAGGTGATTGACTGTGACGTTGGTAAAGTTATTGGTGTAGAACATTCAATAAAATTTCCTTTTCCATTCCATAAGAATACTTTTATATACATTCTAGTTGTTTCTTTTGACCATTGGCATAGTGATAGGAACAATTACTGCTTAACTTCACTAATAAATCGTTAATTCGCTTTCTTGGGAAGAGAGGGCTAAAATGGATTACTTACAATTGTTCAGTGAGAAATTTTTAACTTGTTTGGCTTAGATATGTTAAATTTAAAATATTTAATATGCCTTAAAGTCATGAATTCTTATATTAATTTATTTTAACTTATGATGAGAATTAATGCTAAAATAGCTCTGAATTTAAAACTATAACAATAAATGTTTCTCACTTGGACTTTTTAATTAAAAATTTGCAAAAAAAGAAGCACAAAGCGAAGATAATCTTATTGCAAATGAAGCCGAAAATGACATCACATGCTTCAATGTGATGCTTAAGCCTTTCTCCCCCTTATACCAACCTGGGCGTAAAGCAAAAAAATTTCGAACTCTTAAGCCAAATGCTTGATACCAAGTTCGATAGCATATCGTAACGAACCTCTGTTTATGCTTCTTTTGATAGATATGCTATTTTGCGATAATTCTACTATTACTCTTTTCTTAAAGTATTCTTCGTTACTTAAAGTATTTTCTTTTCAGGTTAAGTGCGAAGAGGAGGGTTCCAACGAGGTTCATACCTCATACGGACGCAGGAGAAAGAGATCAGACAGTTCCGCGCCATCATTGGAGCTCCAGTCTGGAGATGTAGTAACGGATATCACCATGGAAACACCGTTGTTTGTAGTCAGCAGCGCTAAGGCCCAGCCCCCGCACAGCCCGAGCTATCAACAGAAGTTCACCACCCCATCAGGTGAGGCCTTTTCGATGCTTTCTGAGCACGGTCACGGTGAACAACAGAGTAAAAAGATAGTTATTGTAACGAATGACATGTCATGATAATCTTTTAGTGCAGTCTACGGCACGGACTGCTTGTACTATGATATATTAGTTGTCACCATACGAAAGAAAGAGCTAACCGGAGTCTCTTTCGACGTTAACATAGAATTGACTTTTATTAACGAAAAACATGTGGCATGCGGCGATCAAACGGTTAGTCTGCCCCTAGATAGATATTATATGTGTAATTACAGACATCTTTTATTATTACAATAATGGAACATGTTTCTAAAATTGATCTGTTAGATTATGTTATAAAATACATAAAATGCTATGTTTTGTAAATTACATCAGTTGAGAAATATTATTTAAATGCTATAAATAGATATATAATATTAAGTAGGTATATTACTTTTAAATCGCTCAGTCTGTTAAGCATATATATTTTTAATTTGAAAGATACATTAAAATGTTTATCTGACGACACAATTAACACTTCCGACAAATGCTAATTTAGTAGGCAGCGATGGTCATAAATCACAAATTTTATTTTTCATTCGATAGTAACCTTGGTGCGTCGCCTGGTTATAAATGCTCTAGAAACGTAATAAACAGCGAGAAATGGAAAAACTTCATTAGAAAGATTCTAATGTCAGAGTGATTAAGAAGTACTAATATATTTTTTAATATCTCATCTAAACAGAAAAATAGAGATTAAAAATCTTCTTCTGAAATAACAGAAGCAGCTCAGAAAAACTGGCAGTTTCCTAGTTAAGGTTATTCTGCGTTGACGCAAGACTGTCAGCAACTCGGAGTGTTGGCAGTTTGCGAATCAATATACAGTGGAGGAAAAACGTATTTGAACATTACAAATTTATGAAATAATTTTATTGCAAATGATGTAAATTAATTTTTTGCGTAATACCTAGTTCAAATCAGCTTATGTAGTAAATAAAAAATACTATCACGTAATTTTGTTACAACGCCAAAAAACGAAATTATGCAAATTTCCAAGAAAACAGAAGTATTTAAACAATCAATGAAAACGATTGAAACTTGACTTTAAATACTGAAAGTGAAAGAAAAAGAAATGCAATTTGTTTTAAACGTACTGTTAAGCTTCTCAGTCCCATTTCCCTTTTTAATTCATTATTTTGAAATGTGTGGAAAGCAGAATGCGTTGAATTTAATAATTCATGACAGAAATATAAATTTAAGAAATAATGCTTCCACTTTTTGGAAAATAGCAAACATTTTAAGATTAAAATTTTTGGTTTATTATATGGTAAGTAAATATAAATCGACTGGAATATGGAAGACAGAAAAGAACAGGGCAGTCAAAAGTTTCACAGCTAGAGAAATCAGAATGATTGAAAGATCAGTTAAAAAAAAACCTTTTTTTAGTGTTGAAAAGTCTAATGACCTTGAATCTTGTCCATGTGTTTGTGTAACACCCCGACTAGGCAGTAATTATCTATATAAAGTCAGTAGTGCAGGAAAAATACCGTATATAAGTAAAACTAATCGTAAGAAAAGTCTTCATTTTGGAAAAGAATATATAAATAAGCATTAATTAAGAAGTTAAACAATAATTAACATTTATTCCACGTATTATTTTAACCTAAATTATTTAAATAAGCCTTTAGAATTTTGGATTTGACAATTTGAAATTGCATGCAATAAAAATTACAATGCAAATTTCAGTGATCAAAGTAAACTTTTCTTTTTTCGATCCAATAACAACAAAACTGTTTGAAGAAAAAATAAAACGGCTCTAAATCCTAAAAATGTATGTCCAACTTTAAAGCATGATGGTGGGGACGTTATAGTATGGGGTAGTATGAACTGGAATTGAACTGGTAATTTGACTATAACGAAGGAAATTTTGAATGCGAGAAAATACGTAGATCTGTATTGGCAGATAATTTATTTCAAAGTGTGACAAAATTGAGTATTAAGCACGACTTCTGGTTCCAACAAGATAATGACCCTAAACATACAGCTAGGATTGCAAAAGAATTCCTCTTATATAAAGTTCCCCAAGGACTGAACACTCCACCCCAATCACCTGATTTCAATCCGACTGAGAATTTGTGGGTTTTTTTGGGGGGGGATCAAGAAGCCAGAAAACATAAAATTTCAAATAAAAATTAATTCAAAAGTATTTTTTAAAACATGGAAAATATATTGTCATTTCTAACCAAAACGTTTGTAGAATCAACACCAAGAAGACTGCAAGCTGTCATAGACAACAATGGACGTTTTACGAAATATACGATTTTATTTTAGTATTAGTTTCATTGAATGATTTAATCATTTAGTTCAAATATGTTTTCCCCTTGAATATTTTTATATCTTGACATCTGTATGTTATGGGTGACAACAAGCACTGTATCGTTTATTTATTACGTAAGATATGCAAACTAGTTACTATGTAAGAATTTAATTTAATATACACCATTTGCATTAAAATTATTACATAAATTTGTATTGTTCAAATACTTTTTTCCTCCACTGTAGTTGTTCCATGCAATACCTGCGTAGCATGTCATAATGTTACGCGAAAAATAGCGATATTTTAAATTGTACTGGATGTCTCTAACTCCCAGGCGAGCGAAAAATAATTTTATATATTTCCAGACGAGAAATTAAGATGATCCTCGTGATATCTAGAAAAATACCAATATAATATGTAATTAAATATAGACAATATGTAATCAATTTAATATGTAACTAAATATATAAAAATTGCAGTGAGAAATCTTCAGATTACAATTTGACGCTTCCAAAAAGGCTAAGCATTAAAAGTTTCCGAAAATTCCGAGGAGGGAAAAGCTGACTTATTTTGGCAATGATATTAATTTGTCCGAAAAGAATGTCAAGTAATATGAACAGAATGAACAATAACCACACGAAAATTATTTGAGTTATCGAACGGGAAAAATTAAAGAAGAATAAATAAATTTAAAGTATTAAATAAGCTCTTGTTTAAAATTTATCAAATAATTAATGAATTAAAAGAAGACCACATTTCCTTGTAAAATTTAATGGGAATAAGAGATTAAATAATTCTCTTTACAAAGTTACTTGCAATTTAATATAATAATTGACGCTCACCAGATGGTAAAGTGGTTAGTGACTCTGATTGTCGTACCGAAGTGCCCGGTTTCATATCCTGGAAAAGGTATGGATGTAATCTGCTCGTCCCTTTAGGAACGGTGGCTCACCCATTAAGTGCCTTCATAATAAAGAATCGCCTTTTCCGGTCTTGGTAGTGGCTAAAATCTACAAACGGCTAGAGCCTTCCATTTTATATATATATCTATATATGAAATTCTTAGAACTTTATCAAGAGTTCCCCACGAACAATAGATCACGGGGACCTCTTGATAAATTCCTAAGGATAATGGCTTTGTATTTTTAACAATGCAATTCAATTATTCGATTTCAATCCCACGTTTTTATTATTCATGATATAAAATTTGAGAAGAATTTTGCAAAGAGAATTATTTAATCTCTTGTTCCCATTAAAATAAATGATAAATTATTATTATTATTTTTCTTTTAGTTCATTGACTCTTTTAACTGAAAACTTGTTTCATAAAAAAACTTTTCTGTCTAAATGGAACATTACAAATTAAACAATTAAACTATTTAATTTAAAAAAACGATTTTCGACGTTGCTTGAATACTCTTTTACTTCCAATAATTCTCTCACGTCAATTGTCCAAAAAAATCGAGCGATTTCGCCGAAAAAATAGAAATTGCGTTAAAAATTCTCATATAAACTTCACTTAAAATAAAATAATTTCGTCTTCTCTATCTGATGGTGCAAACAGTAAAATTTTGAGAGTTTTAGTTTGTTCATTAAACAAATATATGCGCGAGAATCGTTTCCACATTAAAAGTTTAAAATTCTGAATCAGACTCTGAAAAACTCGCTTATGTACATTGCATTGTCTTTTAAAATGAATGTGTATACAAAATTGGAACTCCGTAGCTTATCGAGAATTAATTTAAAAATAGGTGGTAAACCTTTGACCATAACGACAAGCACCAAGGTCTGTACAGAAGCAAGAAAAATAGTTCGACATATGGTGTTATCTAACCTCGAAATTCCAAGCGAATCATGTGATGCCACTGAATAACCGCAACTTTTCTGGCTGCAACGTATTATTTTAGAAAATGCAGAAAACCACGCAGTTAATATATTTTTATCATTACTATTTTAAAAGAGTGCGAAGAATTTATTTTATAATCTTCGAACATTTCAAAACTGATACATTTTTTGATGCTGAAATTTAAAATCATGAACGTCAAATAATCTAAACAATCAATAAATTTTCGAAAATTCGCCGAAAAATACAATGTTACTTTTAAAGTGTCATACGAATTTGATTCAAAATCATTTTCCGCTCTATCCAAAGCTGCAAACAGTAAAATTCTGAGATATTTAGTAAGATAAGTACAAAATATAACAGAATACAGTATAAAAGAAGATTAGTACAAAAAATTATTAAATTAAAAAAAAATCTAAATCGAATTTAGAAAAACATTGCTTCATCGTATAATATTGTCATCCACAAACAATGTATGCACAAATTTTCAAGTTGATAGCTTATTAGATAGCAATTTAAAAATCGATGGCGTAGCGACAAATACTACGAGTGATCTAAATGAAAGCTTGTAAAATTTAGGGCTTGTCCCATTGAACTGTAGAACTCCGGGTGCAAAAGTAAAATTAAGCTATGTGGCCAAAAACTATGAGCAAATGCTGCCATTGAAGGAAAAGAGTGCATTGGCTTCATCACAGTACCAAATTAGATGAATAACTTATAACTGTAGTATACTTATAATTAAGCGAAGTAGCTACCATTTATATTTTGCTCGGATACGAATTTGCAGAGTAGGAAAAATAACTTGTACGAGTTGTTAAAATATTGCAAAGATTACTCGAGATTTAAATAGTGTAATATTCCGAAGTTACGGGATTAGATGCATGTAACTTTGTCTATTTAAAAACGAAGAAGAAAGAAAAAAAAAACCTTATGAATTTTAATTACATAGAGTCGAAGTCTAAAATAATACTTGTTTAAAAGAGAAGAATATAATAAAAACATGTAGTTTTCATGCGCATCGATAGAAAATAGGATTACAATAAATATGCTGCATAGAAAGGAGTTATTGCTTCATAAAATTTAACAAACTCGTCTGACGACTCAATGACATTTTTTCATCACTAAAAACTTCTTCATAACAAGCTAATAATTTCTTTGTTTTATTTAAGCGAAACATTTCTTCATAACAAGGTAATAATTTCTTGTAATGACAGCGCGTTCTACAAAGTTTATAACCTTTTCCAATTTAGCTGATACCTTCCGCCAATTTGTACTCGTCTTATGCATTTCTGCTGGATCTTGATCTGAGGTCTTGACTTCTTCAGCGGCTATTTCCTAACGCATTTTTTATATTCTCGTTGACTGTTAGATCTTTGATATGTGAGTTCTACATCTCACTGTCATCATGACTTCCAAATCTGTTTGTTCGGGGAGTTTCATAATTTCCTATATTACATGAGTGACTTGATCAGTTTAGGGCATTATTTTTTTATCACATTTGGAAAAGGAATGGACAGATTTCCTTCCCAAAACCATTCAAGGTTTTGGGGGGAGTTTCATTATAAGATTCTTTAATAATTAATTCATAAGCCCCTGCAGTATATAAGTCGTTTAAACCACTGAATACCGAGAGCTCGACTCGGATTCGATCCCAGGCGAACGGGCTCGCTGCATGGTTGGTTTCGTAGTTTTTCCCATGAATACGAACTAGTTGACCTTAGAAATTTCTTCTCGAATGTAGACACATACCGCTTGTCTGCTTTGCCGTATTCAGATAACCTAACATACCTAACGAGCGACTCTTACGCATTTCAAAACACTGGGCAGTTGTGTAAGTAACAGGAGAACAGGAAAATAAGAAACCACATAATTTAAAGTTCGCGTAAGTCAAAATATTCTTGTTTTTAAACGATTTTCAAATCATAACCAATCACGCAGAAACAAATGACTCAAAGAATCAGGTTGACCTTGTTAATGTGCCCGCCGAGAGATCATGAAATAATATACTTTCTGACCCTGACAATTAGAGATGTTATCTGTCCCTCTTTTCCCTACGGTAGAAGTTCATTGCTGCTCTCTTTTTAATCTTGTCTGATGGTTTGGTTGAGTGTTGAGCGACTGTAGGCACCGTCGACAAAACTTCTCCTTTGGTGACCATTAGAAGGCGTTGCTATTGAGACAACTGCAATGCTTCCGTGATTTTATCGCTTCCCCGACTGGCAGTTGGCCGTCGTGTTATTAGGCCATCCACCTGGGATTGCTTTCGTAAGAACGTCTGAATACGACGAATTCGAGACTGTGGTATCTTAGTATGTCGGTTGAAGGTAAAGATTGCGTCTGCCTCAACTGATGCCATTCCATGAAATGTTTTTTCATCCATGAGAGACTGTGTATTAGGAATTGTAAATTTACCGTCGATTTTTTCGTTTATCGGCTAATAGAGCCCGTTTAGGGATCCGGCAATACCTGCAGTTTTGGGGGCCCCTAAATTGAGAGGAGTTCGCAAAATATGCGGCATTAGCTAATTTTCGTACTTTTACTGCACATCTTCACAATACCGATCTCAAATTACATTGCGACTTTTCAAAGAAATGAAAGATGAATGTGAATGGTAAAAGATATTTACTATATGGTGAAGATAAGGGGCACTTAGAAATACACAAAATATGCTGTGCCACTTTACACGGTACATCAAAAATTTGAATGAAAGCGAATTCAAATGCAAAAGAAAAGAAAGTACACGTTTTTGTTTTTATTCCAGCCAGATGAAAGCTTTCAAGTCATCAATGATGATGCAGGTCATTTGTGATAAATGGTGACAAACTAAAACTCAAGTTAAACGTAAGGTGTCAGGATCCCCACGTTCTTCAGTAGAACTCCCAGATCTGTAAATAATTTTATATTGTTTTCACCTATCACACCCTTTTTTCTTTAAGTCTGCAAAAACATATGTTAGGTTTGGGTACGGATTGCTAATTTCTTTAGACAATGTTGATTGCATATAAATTCTTGCTTTCAAAGCTCGGTTAGGTAATTAACTTTTTCACACAGCTCATGATAGTGCTGTAATACGGAATACAGTTTAAAAAAGTTTCAAATCACTTTTCTTCATTTCTTTCTTTGATTTGAAATTCCTAGTTCTTCACTTCATAGTTTTCGGTTTTATTGTGTTTTTACCTCTGTTGTCAGAATATCTGATTAAATTTTATCTTTTTTCATACTAATTAACTTCAGCATTTGTTTCAATACATTTGTAATTTAAGAAAATGTATGTAAGTATAGTAATTATATTGAAAATTACTCTAATGTAATTTTTTAAACAAAATAGAAACTTTTAATTTCTTTTCTATAAATTACGCTCATAACCTTTCCTAATTGCTTATTTCCAGATTAAAAAGGTGCTTAAATAAAATCATTGAAAAGCCTAGGATTTACTCTACAGAACAGGTTTTTCTTTGTTTTCTAGGATCTTCTACACATAAAATCAATGACTACCAGATCTTTTTAAATACTTTCAGATTAAATCATTTCAGAAAAGTTGAATCAGAAGTAGAACAGTATCTGAGCTGCATAATGTATTTGATGGATTTTGCATTAAGATTCAACGCTTGAGAGAAGGGGGGAAGATCCATCCCAGTTTTGATGTGGAGCACACCGGTAGACTGATTCGAGGGTCTTTCACCCATCTCCTCTTTCTACAAAGACTCACGAGAGGATTTTTGGTGCACCACTAATAAATATCCAAGCCTTCGTCGGAATCAAATTCAAACCCAACGATTCGGCAGCCATCAAAATTAATCATTGTACCAATCAAGGCAGCTCTAAGTATAGCATAATTAGGCGGATAACTTTCTTAATGAATATACGAAGTGGAGAACTGTGTTCTTTTTTTAACATTTATTCTTAATAAATTAAGAATCCAACAGATGGCGCTACAACGGTTGTTTCTTTTATCAATATTTATTTATTCGTATTAGAATCATATATAATTATATTTTTTCATTTCATGTTACTTTAATCAGCTTGGTCGGACAGTTGGTCGATTTTGAGAGTTATTGCCAGTGCCAGCGGCATAAGATCTTTAAATTATCATACAAATAATAACACTGTAACAAACTAAGCGATTTAAAAGTAAAGCTATCAATCAGGGCTTTGGTGTAGTAGTTGTTAGTAGAGCATTTTTCCCCAGAGGCAGATGACAGGAATAATTTAATCTCTCCTTCTGAACTTTAATTCCTTCTTTTGAAGTATCTCTGTGTAATTACCGATTGCTTTACCTCATGACTCTAGCCTCCTTATGGTAATTCTTATCCATTCCATCATGGTCACTCCTTTCCGTCCCTCCCACTTCCTATAAATGTGTTGCCCCCATTTTGCGGGTTCTAAGCTGCTTGAATAATCAAAGGATTAACTGCAGACGATCCGTTATTACAGATGTAAAGAAACGAAGCTCAGCAGACGATCAGACGATAATCACTTCACGACATGTCAAGGGCTTAGCGCAGTCTTCCTCTTGTTCGGGGACTTAATTTGGCGTCGTTATCGAATTGGAAAGACCAGCAGACGATTCTTTCCCAGAGGGGGGGGGCGGTGGGAATGAGACGCTCATGATACCTATGATTTCCTTCCGGGGGTGATTAACTGTATAAGGAGTATCAAGGATTTCTGTTCTTGAGAATGGTTTATCGTTTCTCATCCACAAATACTATGTGCATATATTCTTATCGGAGAAACTTCTCGTTCTTTACAATGGAATAAAAGTCATTTAGTGGTACTTTAGCTCAAAACAGGAGGTTTCGAGTGAATGGTTTTCTGTAGAATTGTTCCATATGATAAATAGTTTATTTCTCAAAGAGAAACGATGCAACCGATTCTTTAGAATGAATTGTGAATGGAATGGGGAATCGGCAATCAGAGTGTTCATTTCGAATAATTTTTATAATTTTAAGATATGTAAATACGATATTGAAGAACATTTGAATAATTGTACGTTGACATAATAGAATTAGTGACTCCTTTATATGTATTTTATTTTCAGTTTCTACCACACATTCTGTTCGCCATATTTTCTCTTATTTTACGAGTTAAAATAATGATGAAATTTTGTCTTTTCTTGCGGCACAGTTGCTTAGACTCACGGTGCACCAGTAAGCTGAGGATAACATCGTTCAAGATGGGTATACCTTCAGATATGCAGAATGATATGCCCACAGCCCATTCAACGTATCCCAAAAATTCTTTCAGAATCAGGCATGATTACAAATATACGGAGTAATATATGGCAACAATCCATTTTGCTCTCGGCGCGAAAATTCTTTGAGAATTAGGAATGATTCCAAATATTCTGAATAATATGACCACAGCCCAACTGCCCTGGGAACCCGAAATCTCTATTGGAATGTGGCATACTTTGAAATATGTGACAAAATTGACTACAGCCGCTTCGGAGTGTAACCCCAAATTTTTGTCAAGATCAGGCACACTTCCAAACGTCCGGAATAATATGAATAGAGCTCAACTTGACTGTGACACTAAAATATCTTTCAGAATTACTTATAACATCTTTAGAAACAACATTATTTACTTCAAGATACCTTACTCAACTAGACAGTAACCGACAACCTCTTGAAAACAGCATATCAAAGCAATGCTATAAAATTTTTCGTGGGGTTATAAATTTGCGTGGGTTCAATGTTAAGATAATCATAGGTGAAGGACGGATGAAAAGTACCAACTTGACTTCTCGATAATGATAATAATCTCACATCGAGATGGGATGCAGTTATCAAAACTTGGTGGTATGCTCATTATCAAATGATTTAAAATTTCCTGGGACACTCTTTTATTCGTCTTTTGAAGTATAGACTGGGCTATGCTAGTCATCTTCCAAAGAGTAACGAGCTTCAGTCTTTTCATAGTTCTCCAATGTCATACTCATCAATGTGTTTGAGGCCTGCGAAGGTGTAGGTTTGCTAGTTTCATGGATATCTTTGTTCTCCATCAGATTCTTTACTGTTCATGTTCCGTGAGAGCTGGCATTATCAAAAAATATTTCGCTAATGGCATTACGAAATAAGAGATCATGGTGTTCGTTAATATCCTTACAATAGAGGTCTTCCATCATGATTATAGTACAGTCATAATTGATGGTGCAACTTACATCAGTACGGCCATCGTGCAGTTTATATTATCCCCATACAGGAAAATGGCAGCTTCGTTGTGAACTGTTTTGCAGGTATATCTTTCCTCTTTCTTTAACTCCACATAAACTGCACAGATTGAATCGACTGTCATTGGAGAGTAAGGCATTTGTTTACTGCAGCATCTTCGAGTTTCAGTGGATCTGACTCACTGAAACTATATAATCCTGCGGTGCTCTGTGGTTCACGTTACATGGGCAATAGATCTTCGATCATGTAACTCTATATAATTCAATCGCCGAAACACCTTAGTTCCTGTCTTGCAGACAGTTTGTTTGTCAAATATGGAAAAGCAGTCGAAGGCTATCTGCTTAAAAAGAGATATCTGTCCCTAAAACAGAAGCAATTTGTGAGTTGAATGTCTGGAAAGCTGCGGATAAATTCTGATTCTGTTTAGCTATTACCTTCAAGTGAAGGTCTTCTTGTGTTGTCGTAGAGGAAAGGCGAACTGTTCTAGAACACCTGAAACACATTTTAGTCATTCGAAACGGTGCCCAGGCCCCAAATACAACAATTTCGTTACAAACTTCAATTCAACTATGATGATTGCGACACCCTTTTCTAACTTTCCTGTTATACTTCCGCACGTAGAACCACCGAATTGATACCATTGAGAATACACAAGAATAGTGAATTTGCTTTATTCACAGACTTTCTACTGCACACATTTTAATTAATAAATCGCAGTAAATGAATTCGTAATTTTGCCGCAATAGCTTTGCAAGATGATTTCTATGTTTAAGTTTTGGAGATAAGTGTAATTCTAATAAACAAACCACACGAAATGTACTTCCGAAGAGCATTTTAAAACCCAATTACAAATATTCCGAATAAATTCAAAAATATGTGTAAAGTGAATCACTGCGTATTCCAGATATCTGAGTTATATTCTTATTATGGTGAATACATACTGATTTATAATAATGTGATTAAAGGAATTGTTTATTACATTTATTGTATTTTGTTTCAGTCAAGAATATAGAGACAGAAAAGAAAAAAGTAAAAATATTTTAGTAAAATCAAACAAAGAACATTTCTTTTAACAAAATTTTTTTAAAGGTCGATTTTTTTTTATTTTGCGTGAACATGCAGCCCGTTCCTTTTTCTGCATTAATAAAACTTATTATTTTTATTTAGGAGCTTATTAGTTTTATTTAGGAGCCTTTTATAAATAATTTTTAGATACATAATATTATTTAAATAAAGAAAATTTCTTTAATTTGCTTAAAACAAAGGGCATGATTTATTTCATAAAATATAATTAATCTGAGACGTATTTTTAGTGGAAGCCAAATGGAATTATTACATTCGTTCGAGATTTTCGTGCTGTAAGTAATCAACACGTTTTGTCAGCAGGTAGATAATCTCTAATACGAATCAATCGACTGGCCAGTTGATTTTTCAAGTTTCCTGCTTCTAAGTTTTTGTATAGCGTTATGTTATGCTACCGGGGTATTTATAATTTATGCAGTATAACAAACTATCAGTCCGGAATGATATTAATTTGCATAAGATCGTTATCTTACAAATAAAGTTTGATTAGCAAAATGAGCAATTTAAAAGAAGTAAGTGCAGTTGCTAATAACTTAACCTTTTTTTCGTTCTTAGTATGTGTCTAATTTTATAGTTTATAGTTGTATAGTTCATAGCGCACAGTGTTAGGAAACTGCTACTTTTTCCGTGTTTTAAAACTATGATCATCAATTTTGTTACACTGTCTATACACTATTAATAAAAAAGTATAAGATTTTAACAAAGATATTTCTTGCTTTTAAATATCTAAGTTTGCTAAGAAATGACAGAATTTTTTCAAACTCAAAAACGAAATTAAAAATTCTTACGTCTTACCAAATGATAACACTTTGAGAACATGTGGTGCTCGAGGAGTGGGAAAGGTTAAAAAACACCTCCACGCAGTGAAGTGTTTCTAACATCAGCTGAAGTCAGAGTGTAATAATAGTTGTTTGTGTAATTTTCTTTGTTGTAAAAAATGACACTTAGAAATTTCTATAAGATTTTGTTTCGTTTATTTTTCCATCCTGAAATTATCCAGAAAATGTCTCTCGATAATAGTCCAGACGAAATAATCCAGCTTTTCCTTAAGATATTTCCAGAGGTACGAAAATTTGCTGCGTTTTACTTCACTCCACGCGGACAGCTTAAGTTACGGTCGCAGTTAGATATACCACTCCGTAAGCCAGAAATCCGACTCTAGCAATTTTATCAGCTTTAGGGAAGACTTATTTTCTTTTTTCCTATTTTATTCCGGGATAAATTCGGGCTCCGGAAAAAATATTTCCCTCGTATGCCAGACATTAACCTGTCACTTTAGGGGCGCTTTAGAAATTTAAGTGAACGTATCTCTTTTAGTGTTTTTTTTATACCCATGGTCACCAGTTTTCGCTTTCTTTTTTAAGACGATTAACGGGCTATATTTTATATTCGCTTCTTTTTTTTATATATATTTATTTCCAAAGAAAGAAAAATATCTTTGTACCCAGATTCTCTTTCCACCTTTTTACGTTAGCTTGCCCTGTGAGCAAAAATGTCTGAATGTTTTGACCTATTTTTAACGTTAGAAATGTCTACTATGGAATTTGTTTTAAATATAGAATCGTCAAATTACACAACAAAATATTTATCATCCATAAAAGTTAGCAAATGTACGATGCATATGTTTTTAAATTCAATTTTCACACGGTCTACAAAAACCAACATCTTAATATGTTGCCATTAAATTAATAAAAAAAGGAAAAGAAAAGCAACTTTAGTTTGGCATATATTATGAATAAAACTCTACAAGTTTCAAGGGCGATCAGACACAGGTGGAGGAGAAGGGGGAAAAACTGAGTTAAAAAGACTAAATGTATTTAATTTACAATAAATGTATTTAATTTACAACTTAAGTATCTTATGTCACATTATAACATAAGACCATTAACATAACCTTTCAGATTATAACTACTTAAAACCATAATCCATTTAAAAGTAATATATTTAATTTTTAATAAATTATACCTTTATTATGTTTACGAATGAATTAAAATACATTTAATTTGCAATGTATACACTGCTAATTTTTATTAATATTTTAAGTGCGATATATTTTAAACGATGCAGCTTAGATTATATCCATTATATCATTCCTTTAAAAAAATAAAATAAAGATTCGTGTCATTATGCAGCTCATTTACTACTTTTAAATCGCTCGGTTTTTTATAGCAGTTAGAAGTCCGAAAATTATATTAAAGAATTAATGTCACATTAAATGGTTGTACTCTTGAAAACTGGCTATTTGCTTGGTCACACGTAAAATAATTAAAACCCTTATGTTTCGAGCAATGGTAACAGTTTGCAAGTTGTGCAGATGATCAATATACGATAATATGTGGCTTCAAATGGTGCTTCGAAAAAATTACCGTTAAGTATGTTTCTAACACTAACTGTTGAGAAATGGGCTTATTATGTTTATCGTATTAAATCGTATAATTATTGTATAAATTATTCGATTGCTAAACAATTATACGATTAAGTCGTATAATTTGTTTAGCAATTACAGACTGACAAATAATGAAAGATAAACTGGTTACATTAGAAACACTCTACGGCAGTACTCTGAGACCTGACTATCTGTGACGAAGAATGGAAAAAATTTAAATTCTTATATGTACAATGAGATGAAGTACAGAATAGTAGGATGATAAATGCATTGTAGAGTAACGCAATATAACGCTCAAAAAACTTTTAAACACTTCCCATTAAAGGAGTTTCTGACCCCAATTTAAAAAAATAGAAACTGTATTTTATAAAGAAAATCACTTCGACGTGCACACGAACTTATGCTGAAGGATCTACGGAAGCACTTAAAATAATACTATCAAGCCGAAAGTCCTCTCGAGAGATTTTCCTTTGCGACCTCCCTTGGAGTCGAAAAATAAATACGATTTAAGAAGCGATGATCTGGACAGTGATTTTTAACCTGTGTTTCTGCTTAACTCTGGATTTCTGCAACTCAAAATAAAAATTCGACATATAACATAAGTCAAAGAGAATGACGTGCAATGTTTTGCAAAACTAAACAGTTCTGTAATCGGAAACGAATTACCATAACAATCTTAAAAATTATATTAATGGAGCATCTTTTTCATTTAAAGAAAACTGTAAGAGAATATTTCTCAGAAGAGAAAACTAAAACTATGTATGACTAGACAAAAATCCATTTGAGCACTATGGTAAATCAGAAGGCTTGGCAGTGAAGGAAAGGGAACAACTTACTGATGTAGCAACATATTAGACGTTAAAATCTAAATTCAAGTAAAAGCAGCTGCTAAAACTTTGGTCGCAGACTCGTACAGAATACCCAGAAGTTTCTCACAACGCTACAAACATTTTAGTGCTATTCGGAACAAGGTAATTAAATGAAAAATCTCTCTAAACATTGACAACAAACACTACAGAAACAAATTAAGTGCAAAATGTAAAATGCGACTGCACTTAACATCAACAAAGCCAGACTTCGACAGTTAATGTAAAAAATAGAAGCACACACAAGTCACTAAGTATAATGCTAAAATAGGTGACCTCTGGAGTTCGAGCCAATGTTATTAATGAGTGAATTATATTAATTTTATATTAAATATTTTTTATGAAAAATTGAATTATTTTCTTTAATTGTCTTTACATAAACTGTCTATAACATATTCATCTGTTTTAAATATTGTTCAAAAGTATATTTTTCTAAGAGTAAGAAGGTGATACTCGAAAATCTTTCAGGAAGAGTTTTATGGCTCGACAAAGTTTGAAGACCAATGATCTAGGATATTTTCAGATCAGGAGATAAATATCATAATAAGAGACTAAATCATAATAAAGATTGTCATAATAGAGACAACGGTATATCAAATTCTTTTCTCCTTTTTCAGAAGGCATTGACACCATCCAACTATCAAAGAAAGGCCTGTGCTTGACTCGTCCGGTCTTGTATACTGTAGCAGTGGTGGCCAGTGTAGCCCAAGTAGCCTTCTTCGGGTCGTGCGTTCTACTTCTGATCTTTGTACGTAGGTGCAGGCGCCTGAGGAGCCAGTCTTCCGACTACTACAGGAGCAGCAGGAGCTCTGTGTCCAGTAAACAGGAGTTGTGTCCTAGGACGTAGCAGACGGAAACATTTGTAATGTGGGCTGTACAAAACCGACAAGATCGCGAAGAACAGCGTTGACGTTGCTTCGTGGTGACAATTTAAGTGGTCCGGACGGTTCGGTGGGGTTGTGGAAAATTGGGAAACTTCATCTTGGAACTGTAAAGAACTTTTGGATTTATTTATTTCTAGAACTTGACGTGGCGTTGTTCGAAGTTCCGAGCGCCATCAAGCAGTCGTGACTTCATTGACTGAGGTCTTTCCGGTTGTACGATGTGGTAATGGTCATCCAGTTAGAAATGGCTTTGAGGAGATAGCAGGGTTGCCAGATAACAAGAATAGTTTATCTCAATTTTTTAATGAAAATATATATTTATTTTAATAAAAAGTAATGGCAATCGCACATAATCTCTGATTCTTTAATAATTAAATACGTACTATGGTATTAAAAATTCATTCTACTGATTACATCGAGACTTCTAAAAATTCTGTATGCATAAATACAGTTAATCCTCTTATGCTAACCCCTTTTAGGACAATCACCTTTGAAAGTGATTGTTTATCTAAGAGTACGAATCTTAAATATTGTTTCTGTAGATCTATCACCTTTGCAGAAATCCAAAACATTTGAAACTGTGAGTGATAGACTTTACTATGAGTAAAATAAATAAGGCTACTTACTAATTAAAATTAATTATTATTATTTAAAATGCTACTAGTAAAATTTTCAGAAATACTGTCAAGTGGTAATTGCTCACAAATATTTAAAAAGCATAAGAAATGCATAGCTTTGTAATGAATCAGCACGCTTATGTACTGTGAATGTACGAGTAGTATACAGCACTACAAATGTCTTTTAATAAATTCCATATTTGTTAATGTTTATAAAAAATAATTTGATGAAGATATTGTATGTTAAATGCAGTTTAATTATTTACGTTAGGTATAGACTATTAATAAAGCAAAATAAAAATTATATTATTAAATACATTTATTGTTTTTAAAACACCCAATCCGTTAAAGCAATCGCAATTATTGTATGAAATATAAAAATCTTTTCCACGTTAAATTAGCAGTACTTTTGAAACCGGTTAGTCTTCAGGTCATGTAGAAGATAAATTAAAAATCTTATTTCTCGTGCATTAGCAATATTTGGTAACTTGAAGTGAGGATACGTGTCCTGGTAGCGTAATGGTTGAGTAATATTATTTGAAAGCACAAAAATTTGGAACTATACATTCGATAGGAGAGATATAATGAAGATAAAACTTATTAATATATTCTATTGCTAAATTTAAAATTACTTGATTAAAATATATTACGCTGGTACACAATGCAATTTTATAATTTGAAATTAATTAAAAGTCTCTGATTGAAAAACGGGCAGCGTCTCTCAGAACTGGCAATTTATCACGTCTCTTAGATGAATAATGCTGTAACCGTAATTTCATGTGAAAGGCGAACATGGGTATTAGATTATATACGTTTATAACGCAAATAAAGTTAATAATAAAAACGTTTCTAATTTTAATAAAAAAGAAATAATATGAAATTTTATAGGGCGTAATATTTCATATATGACAGGAACTTTGCTTCAGCTCTCATTAATTTCAGGAAATATAATCGGAATTGGAGCAATTTATGTGACAATGATATGATAATTCTACATATATTCGTTGGGTCTTCAAACTATTTTTTTTTCTCTGGCAATCCTGCAAAGTATGAAAAAATTTTCTACTCCTGTGGCAGCAACTGATGTTGTACTACAAAATGCTGAGTATTATTATGTGTTTATAAAACATTTTTGTAAACAAAAATACTGGAAACACAATAAAAGAAAAAAGTGTAATATTAATTGACACAAAATTCTATACAAGTTTGTATAATGGATATTTATAACTGGATGTAATATGAAAATACTTTTAATCTTCCAAGAAAATAAAAAAAAACATCAGTATTTCATTTGTAAAAATGATAGTTTTGTCATTAAAAACTTCAAAATAAAGTTTTTTGTATATTGTTTTAGAATAATCACAAAATTTAGCAATTTGAAACAAAATTAAAAGAAATGGAAACAACTATTATCCAAATGCCACTAATTCTTATGCCATTTTGTACAACAAAATTATCCATAAAACATGTTTTTAGATATTAACTGAAAGATTGTCTGAAAGTTGCCGCTTATGGTAATTCTTTGGAAAGTCTTCATCTCGAAAGCTAGTAATTGCATTCGGGAATTTCTAAGGATGGTCAGTGTGGTTAAGTTTCTTTTTTTGACTTGTCGCGATTTCCAGCGTGTATATTTGTTTAATGTGATGCTGCAGATTTCCCATTTGTGTTGTTTGTATTATTGATAACTCAGGTTACCGAACTGCAAAGTAACAACAAATGTTTTTTGTTACTTTGTAATAACAACAAGTAAATGTTTGTTGTTGCTTTGCAATAAATAGTCTTCCCGACTAGGACTCTTTGATTGTGTGACATCACCGTCTCATAGACTGCCCAAAACCAACTATTCCTTACTCCCTTTGTATCTTCATTTCTCAGATTTCTGTGACTCAAGCGGCTTCATTGAACTTGAAGGATAGAAACAGCATACCGTTCTTTATCTACTGGTATTGGGACAATCAACGACTGCTCAACACTTGCTCATGTACCTTGCACTTAAAGAATTTAGGAACAGAGTACAGTAGTCCATCGAATTACGTAGAACGCGACTTGCATTAATTCGCAGTTGTGTAAGTGCAGAAAAGCCATAACATCCAATCTGAAACTTACATGGCTCAACTGCATGAGGTCTGCACCCACCGCACATGTGCCGAAATCTCTAGCTTGTCATCACCTTCGAGGAATTTTAGTAAGGGGGCTTCGATGCGTGCCTGTTTTAATTTTTCAAACACCGTATTTGCCTCGGCTGTTCTGTGAAAGCAAGTTTTCTTTCTTTTTGGTTGCAATAGTGGTTTTGCGATTTGAGCGAAATTTTTAATAAACAACCTATAGTGAGATCACATACCTAAGAAGGAAAATAGTTTCTTTGCGGTATTTGGCGAAGGTTAATTTTTAATCGCAATTATTTTTGTCTTCCTGGATTTTTGGCTTTACTGTATATTTTGTATCTCACGTACCGAAGTTCTGAAATGGCAAACTTACATTTTGCGGCATTTACGTTTAGTTTGGCTTCATTTAGAAGGGAAAATACTTCATGTACATGTTGATCTATGGTTCTGCTTGTAATTATAATGTCATCTAAATAAATAAAAGTGCATCTTCAACCACTGGCCTCAAGATCGTATCCATGGTTCTTTGGAAAGTGGCAGGTGCCGAACATAATCCGAACGGCATTGTTAAGAAAGCGTAGACCCCGGACTTTGTAATAAACGTTGTTTTGGGTACATCTTGAGGCTTCACGCCAATTTGAAAATATCAGGGCGTAAGCTGCAACGTTGTCATGTATTTTGTTGATTTATATGTTCGGATTATTTCCTCAATTATGGGCAAGGAATAGACGGTGTAGGTCGTAACATCCTTCAATTTCCTATTATCTACGACTACCTGGCTTGCATACGGGCTACTGAGAGGTACAATTATTTTTCTTTTGACATCCTCTCGATATGCGTTTCAATAATCTTTTTCTTAATCGTCTCATATCGGTATGGTTTGCTTTTAACTGGAGCCGAATTAACAGTATTGTTCTCAGGGATTACTATATTAGTAAAACCAGGTTTATCATCAAAAATATTTGAAAAACTGCTTATCAAAGTTTCTAATTTTGTTTCTTTTCTGGCTGCAGATGCCCGAATGAAAACGGATATAGTCGGCCTTTTCTCCTTCGATTTTCTTCATCTGTAACTCTAGAACAGAATGACAAAATTAAGGTGCAACCCTGCCGCTTTTAAGAAGTCTACTCCTAGAATTACGGCCGCTTGTAGGTTTCGTACTACAAAAAATATTACTATAAGAATTTCATCCTTCACCTGCATATGAAGTAATATTTTTCAAATACATCTGGACTCTTTTCCTTGCGCGGCTATAAAAAATCTATACTTACGAAAACATTTCTTAAAGGAAGTCTCTAAAACGAAACTACACTGAGCTCTGGTATCAATGAGAGCTTCAGCGATGATATTATTTAGCAAAATTTGGACTATTGGCAGTTCCAAATTTCTTATTAATACAGTATTTAGTTTAATTTCTGAGGATTTTTCCTTATTATGGGGTAACTGCACTCTCTTCCCAGCAGCCTAGTTTAGTCTGACTGGTCACCCTGCGTTTTGTTTACTTCCTTTGTGCTCCTGCTATTATCCCGGCTGAATTTTTTTCTTTTTTTCGAATTTTTTCTTCGGCCCAAACTGCGGTCTTTTTTAAGGCGTTGGCTTAAAACTTCGCTCAGTTTGCCTCCCACCTTACCATTTCGTTCGATGTTTTTCGATTTGATATTGCAATTTGCTGAATATCTCTGACTCAAGTTTGTCCCTATCCTTCACTATTTGGAACGATTTCATTAACGCGTTCTTAAAATTTTCGAATTGGTAGCTTTCACTACCAGGCTTATCCAAGACGAATTTGCCAATGCATTTTTAACACGTAGAAATCTGGCCTCTAAAGGCGGGCGTAGCAAAAAGTTAACACAAACGTCTTTCCATCAAACATTGCTGCTTGTTTCAATGCAGATTTAAGGTTGTCGACTGTAAACCCAAATCCCTCCATGGGATTCACCGTAGTCGATGGGGCTTGCGACGTTGCGCAAAATGCTAAATGGTGAAGTTTCCTGTGACGTAGTAATTCTTTTTATATGCTGGGCTCCAGTATAAAGTCTTGTTCTCTTAGGAAGCGTACGTACACTATAGACTTTAAAACGACTCTTGAAAAAGTTTTCTTCTAGCCCTGTGAAACAAAACAAAAGTCTAAAGAAGGGTGTATAAGACCCTTTTAATCGAAAACAACAAATTACCCAATATGGGTTTACACAAGCCAAGTATTTCTGGCTTAACAGAAATACGTAAAGATGAACGAATTCAAAATGTGGTAAAATAGCCTAACGGTTCACAGGATAATTTAAGGCACAGGGAAGTCTCTGGTTTGTAGAAAACAGACGAGATAAAGCCAAACGGCTAGAATCACTCAACGCAATTAAACCAAGTTGCTTAACAATACAGCCTAGAATAGGCAGACACGCTCTAAAGCTAACTTCCGAAACACTTACTTAAAAAGCACTTCTTTCTACCTTAATCTGAGTAAACGCTCGCTGTCTCATTTACATTCATTACGCTTGAAAGTGTGTGAAAAGAGAGTAATGGGAAAGTGCTTACTTAAAATAAACTATTATTTAAAAATAAATAGATAAACCTCACAACATAATTTTCGATATGTTCATTTTTTTAACAGTACGGTTCTGTGTTGTAAACCTTCCATCTTTGCGCAAGGAGTAGTTTCCAACTGTAATTATGTATTTTAAGTATTCCTGTAATTTTCAGCTTCTTTAAGGCTTTCAGGAAACTAGTTTCTCTAGATTTTAAAATAAATTCTTCGACGTTTGTTTTCCTCTTATTAATTGATTTGCTCGTAGATTTTGGGTGTATGGACTCTGACTGATGAAGCAATAATAGTGAAGGACTTCAAGAAAATAAGCATATCTAACGTTCTTAATGTTGCAAAGATCATTGCACGTAGCAAGACAGACACAATGGTGACAAAACGATGTAAACGGTGATGATGTCGACCACTTGCAAGCTGTTGCAGAAAATACAGTTAACGGTTTCAGCAACATTAAATAATTTAAGACCTAAGTTGTAGCAGTGGAGAACAAACAGTAAGTTCGGGCATGATTCAGGATAGAGCGAAATAGAAGAGAAGATACGTTTTTGGATATTATAATGTATTCTTATTGAAATATAGTTTTCTTTTAAATAGGTATATTACGATAGTTACTGGTAGTTTATCCACGAATACTTTCTATTTGTTATGTTCGTAATGTAATCGCGTCCTTCGGAAATTAAAGTATTCGCATAATTTTCCCTTACCGACTTTCGTGCGTTAAAATTAGCAAAGGAAAAAAGGGAAGAAATATACAAGTAAATGCTTTACTTCTTTACATTATTATATCAACTAATTTTACCTTAAAAACATTCTACAGCCTACAATACTTTCCTTAATTCCTATACTAAATAACTTTACAGTTTTATACAATAAATAGAAATTCATAGTTGCTTATAATATGCATATAGTAGTATAACAATATATCTAGAGTGCAGTCAAATGAACAAATGAATGAAATGATGTATGGAACAAATGAAACAGTTGATTTTTTTTGAAAGAATTATTATTTTAATTCAACAGTATTCAGTACAGAAGCATTTGCTACTATCGATTGAGCGAATATTATAAACAGCGCGATAAAAGTTTTGCTAAATAGCTGGATGGAACAAAAAATTTTTCAAACCTTTCGAAACTTTTACTACAGGTTGAAAACATAAATGCTGAACTGAAAATCAGAATTTTTGCATGAAACATAAAACTGCCGTTGCCAGGTGCACAGTCATTATTAATCCTAATGATTATGTTTCGCATTAATGATATTTTTCTAAAGTGTTTTTTTAATAAGAAAGTAAGAGAGAGTTTTTTATGTTTTGCTAACTTTAAATAATTATGCAGCCTACCTTTTATGAGCGTAAAAATGAAACACCCTCAATTAAAAGAAAAAAGGACGACGAAGCATTTTAGAAAAATAATGAGCAAACGCTTAATAGCTACACGAAGTTACTTTATTTTTTTTTTCAAGGAAAGTCCATTAGTGCTGACGCAAAACTCACTTCATAAAATAAAATTCCGAAGCGAAGTGAAGCAAAATCAAAAAGTACATTTCTTCCAAAAATCAGTTTGTATAGTAATTCAATTGCCTTAATCAGTGAAAGCCTTAAGGAGGTAACATAGGTCATTTTCTTGCATTCGAAAATTAAATTGCGGCTTGCTTTCGGTAATCTGCATGCATAGCTGACTTTTTAGAAACAATTTCTTATTTTTGTCACCATTTTCTTTGAACTCGAAAGTTTTAGTGTTAGAAATGACTGTAGATTCGTATCTTTTTATTTATTTAATTTATTAATTTTTTTAGCATTGCGTTTCTTTACGCTACCACATCATTCATTGCACAACACTTTCGTAACTACTGTGGACAAGTTAGAAATTTTCAAAAAGACTTATTTTCATTGAAAAAAACATCGCATTTACTTCTGATTTTTTGAATCATAATGCGATTAACTGTCGATCAGCGGAGTTAAAACGTAGCTAACAATAAGGACTCTAGGCTGCCGGCCGTGGTAAAATTGGAGATAACGTCCACGGTCACAGTTAATACATGAGAAGTTAAAATCGTTTAGGGAAATAGAATATGAATCAACTACTATACTAACATCCGAAAATTCATCTTCAGAAGAATATATGTCATCGAAGTATATCCTACTGCTCCAAAACACTGCTGATTCTTCATCACAAAGTCTGCGGAGAAAGAATCTATTGTATCTTCTTGGATGAGGAGGACTAAATACCGTCTGCATGATGGTACTTCACTCATATTGGTATCTTATCTGCGTACTGCTGTATTAATAAGCAAGTTGAGGAAATGGTTTTCTAAGCCACTAAATGATATTTATTTTTTTGCAGTGAAATCGGATACAGACTCTTATTGCCCCAATGGCTCTCTGTGTGAAATTAGGAAGTCGATACTTCTTTTCCGAATTAATATAGGCTATACATTGTATTAGCATGCCGCTCATTGCAACTATTGTATGATGTATATTATCAATGAATTCTTCCAGCTCTTTTATATTTATTCTCAACCTTATGTTATCTATTGCATTTGAACTTCTACAAGCCATGCAGGATTGGTACACTCTAGCTTCCTCTATAAACAAATTGGAGGCTTAAAACACGATCGGTCTCATGTCCAGAACTTACTCACATTCATTTTGTACATCAAAATGGTCTGCCACTTTCAGCATCCTGGCCCATAATATAGCTGTGCATACTCTGAAAGTTTCGTTAAAGAACTGGACATTTTTGTGCGAAATCGCAGATAGCATTTCTTTCTAATCTTTAACCTAGAACTTAGGAAAAACAGCTAATAGTACATATCATATGCGAAGGATTTCAGACGATCATCTATCGTTCTAAAAATATTTACATCGTCGACTGAATTTGGACGTTGGGCAGAGAACACTTTCTTTCAAAAACGAACTCTTCATTTTCCTCCACTGTACCTTTATTAGTAATACATGTACCGATATAAGTCTGAGGTACGTAAATAGTTGGCTCAAAACAAAGGGAGTGACACTATAAAGTTTCAAGATTGCGTGCAATTTAAGCCTGTGAAAAACTCCAGATAAAATTTGGGCTCGAAAATTTCCTCGGAACATTTCGCGCATATTTAAGTTGTCAGCAGTCCAGCAAAAAAAGAAACTGATCTATATCACGACCTTTTCTCTCTACTGCCTGTACTTTTATCAATAATACGTCAATTTGGCGTCTTAAGTCCGACTTTCGAATCTGTTATCTAGACTTATAGTGTCATGATTTAGTTGAGTCTATTTCTTCAAGAAAATAACTTTCGGCCCCTGTATTTTCTTTCAGTTCTATTGCTTCTTTTATTCGCAGCCTTGAAGAGAGATTAATCTGGAAAAACTAAACTTGAAAAACCTATGAAACTAATAATTTCTAAAATTAACTACTCACCATTTTTCTTCAAGAAATCAGTTCATTCACAATTTCTGAACATTATTTAGTAGCTAAATAACTAAAATCATAATCCAATCCATTCTAAACCTACATCTAAGCTCATAATACACATTGTGCCCAAAAAATTGTAAAGTTTATCCTAATTTTATTAACAGTTATTTTAAGTTTATTCATCTTCCCTATCTATTCTAGTTTCCGCTTACAATTTCCTACCAGAATGTAATTTCAGAAACGCAGTTAATTCAAATGAGTAAAGAGTAGTATTTAAATCGATGTTTCACCAACTTCTTGAGAGACAGCCTGAGTTTCTGACTAGTGCGCGTTTGCCTTTTGGTTACGTCCCTCTTAGCTATTGCTACGGTCGCCATACTTTAGGCCCTTGTTTGTCTTCACTGACTTAATAATTAAGATTTAGCGGCCAACTACTTAGAATCTTGATAGCTTCGGCTATATCTTTCTATTAGCTTTAGTTAAGCTTAGTTAAGTTTAATTTTATATTAAGTTCAAGCCCAAGTAGAGGCTTTGCTGTACGTTCCGAGTTAGGAACTGATCGTATCATATTTATTCCGACAAATAAAGGGTAGTCAATCCTTTGTAAGTCTTACTTCTCTATTCACACGCGTAAGCGATTACTCGCTTATTAGTGTTTGTGGGGTTCAAGGATTGAACATTGAATTAAATAAGTAAAACCCCACAAAGTTGTAACTCTAAGTTTTTAAACAAATTCAAACAAACTTGCTAATAGATAATTAGGAATATTTATTTGTATGATGTCTCAATTTGATATATCATCTTCTGATAATAAATGCTAAAATATCAGCTTCTTGTAGACAGAATTTCTGTATAATTAATAGTTTGCGTTCACCCAGGAAACATCTGCTATCACGGATTCGAAGGCTAAGCAATGCCTAACAAGAGTTTTGTTACAGAACTAGTAAAACAGCAACATTTCCCCATTAAACTGGGAATGGATATGAAACTTGTTCTTTCTGTGATTCTGAGGCAGAGCAATAATCATCAGCTTGAGCTGGAGAAGATTAACCACGTTTAAAGGAAATTCGGTTTCAGAAATTTCCAGTAAAGACAGTGCCATTGAATATTTTTAATTAGAAAGGAATAATTGCCAAGGAATTTTTTCGCGAGGGAAAGGCGGTTAACTGCATATTTTGTACAGATGCATTGACAAACTTCTGAAAAGAATTCAAAGCGTTAGGCCTGAACACTTTCGATCAAACAACTGGTTTAAGCTATACGAGAATCCTTCGTCACAAAATTCCATTACCGTGGAGTAATTTCTTGCAATAATAATAATAAATATATAAATAAGAGTGTGTCAGTTCTCAACCACATATTCGTATCTATCACATTTGGCATATTTAGGCTGCTTTCTCTTCCGCAATGTGGTGTTTCTACTTAAAGATTATTATTTATAAAATTGAAGGTATTCAGAAAATCCCAAATAGAGAAATAAGATTTCCACAAGTACAATCTACGAAAAAACCAAATTAGAGTGGAAGCATCTTTATGAATGGAACAAAGTAGGTTTACAAGGATACTTACAAGACTTACAAGGATTGCATATTGCAGACTAAGAAAGGGTCGAATGTAAACTTTAGGATCGTAAATGAAAGCATTAATGCCTGTTTGTCTTTTTGTTACTTGCGAATAAATCTTTAAAATTTATTTCTTTAATAGGAAAAGTGAAAATTCACTTACCTTCTAAAGGTCTTCCCTGGAAACTCGTTCTTCCTTTCGAAATCCATTGAAAACCATGCACTGTCGAACTCTAATATACATATTTTTTTGAAATATATATACATAATTAATATTTACAAATTAATCAATATAAGTATTGCATATCAGATAAATACGAGGACGCTCTGTTGTTTCGACTAACATTAGACGCGACACTTTCGACTGAATTGTTCTCTTTCTTTCACCAGAGCGCGTTCGCGGTTCTAGACAAAGGTAACACTCCCACCTTGAGGTCCAATATCAGCAGAGACACGACCTCAACTTTTCTAGAGTTCAAAACTTTGATATTTCATCATGTGCTGGGTTCCGTACCACCCTTTTATGTCCGAGAGGTAGGAGGTTCTTAATGGGTTTTGTCCCTTAATTGGTTCCTTGTGCAGTCTTTATTGTTACTAGCCTAATGTGTCCGTCGTGAGACGGGAAAATACAGGATTCTAGCCATGGGCCAATTTATCCTTTTTTCATTGTTGGACGCATTGGCAAGATCACCAGCTTTCGCAGACGACGGCTCGCTGATGACTCTTGAGCTTTGTTTTAGTTGCCCTAAATATTCTACTCTCAATCTTTTTCTACTCGAAGTCTTTTCTCTGTTAGGCTCTGTAAATGCATCTCTTATTGATAAATTTAGAGTCTAGAGAATCTAATTCGGGAACTCCAGTCTCTGGCCTTTCGGTTAGAAACATTGCTGGAGTGAGAGTTCTCATGTCGTTTACGTCTTCTGACAAAAAAGTGAAAAGACGGTTGTTCATAATGCTCTGGCAGTCGCAAATGATTGTCAACAACTCTTCGCAATTAAGAGAAGATTGTCCGAGTACCTCTCGAAGAATTCTCTTTAGTACTCCGATTAGCCTTCCCCCACCCTTCCCACCATGAAGAGGGAGGGGGGTAAACTTCTATTCAATTGCTTAACTGTCGCATTTTCTAAGATAGAATTACAATTTATGGTCTTAAACAAATTATTTGATCTAGCAAAATTGGTTCCATTATCTGAGTAGAGAGTGATAGGTCTACCCCTTCGACTGATGGACCGCCTTAAAGGCTTGCAAGAAACTTTCTATTGAGAGAGATGAGACCAACTTTAAGTAAATTGCTCTATAAACCGCGCATGAAAACATGACTATTCATATGTTCTGATCTCCTTTTAAAATGAGGAGACCCGTCAGATCAAAACAAATAATTTCAAAAATTAAGGCTTCTCTTATACTGTTTGCAGGTACTGGCGCTTGAGCAGTTTTACGTGAATCCGAACCTTCGACATCGCACACATTTTTGGATAATGTTATGTACTGTCGCCCAATTCTTTATAATCTAGTATTTCTTAAGTAAAGCACGCATAACAAATTGTACTCCAGCATGACTTTAGACCTTTCATGTTCAGATTTGATCAGTTTTAATACTAAGGGACGATCTGAGGGAAGTAAAATTGGATAACAAAAGTCAGCATTATTGTCTCTCTGAAAGATACGTGTCTTCACTTTTATAAGGCAACTGGAGTTAATGAAAGCTTGTAGTGCACGTATTCTCTTATCTTTCAATCCTTGAAAAGATTCCTGTTGAATCAGTTCGAAAATCATTGCGCGTTTGCCCTTTGGTTAACCTTATTCTCTTTTTATTTCTTCCACTGAAATTCGATTATAAGTTCTTTCAGATGAATGCGCAGTTTCATTTGTAATGTCTTCTCAGGCAGCATGCATTCGTATATTGCACGAGAAAAATACGTGCAATTTACGAATGGCCCTTCGTAAAAAAACGTTTAGGTTGAACGTAAAAATATCATGAAAAGTGTCCGGAAAAAAATTTAGATATTTACGTATATTTTTACGTTACTTAATTTGACTAATTTTTACGTTAATTTTACTTACGTAAAATTTAGGTACATATATCCGAAAGATTGCGGTTCATTCGTAACGTTTACGGATAATATACGTAAATTTCAAGGATAATATACGTAAATTTAGTTTTTTTTTTGCTTCAGGAATGCGTATATATTTATTAAAAATTTATGTAAATCTTCCCGACGTTTTACTGTACATAAACGTATATATTTGATAGAAATACGTAGATCTTCCCCGCATTTTACGGTACAAAAACGTATATATTTGATAGAAATTTACCTAAATTTTCTCTATTTTTTTCTTTACATATGCAAATGATTTTAGTAAAAATTTAGGTCGATCAACTCTCGTCTTTACTATGTGTAAATGCACATTCTTGGTAAAACATTTGCATAAATCTTCAGTTACATTTTTACTGCATTTATGCGTGCATTTTTCGTAAAATCTACATATTTTAATCTCATAATTTTTATATAAATCTACGCAAAAATTTTCTGCACATTATGATTAAAAGTGAAAATGTCATTTTTATATTAAATTTTTACATATCCGCCTTTTAGGCATCCACGGTAAAATGGAATATATACGTGGAAAATTTAAATGCGCGAATAAATGCAAAAAAAAAAAATTCTATTTAAAAATTACTTTACACTTAAAAGCTGAAAATCACCTTTAACATTTCATATTTCATTTCAAAGTGGCTGCAAAATATGCAATAGATTTCATAACCTTAAACTCTATGTTGTAAATCAATTTATGCTACTGTTCAATTACCTGGCATAAGAAAATGTCCTTTGGAAAAACAGATAAAGTATTTAAAGTGTTATTTAGCAAAACTGACTTTAGTAAATAATTGCGGCATAACTGCGTCATACAGTTATTCACTAAACTACAACACAGATAATTACTAAATTCATTAAACGACTGTTCCGCGGTGTGCTAAATCTTAGAATTCTTTAATATAGATTAGGAGGGATATTAAAAAAACTTACCTTTTCAATAGTTACGAAAGTTTTTTTTTTTTGTTTTTTTTGTTATTTTCCTTGAAGATGAATGTTTAATATCTCAAATATTGCAGTCATATCTTCTCACACGCACACACACACACATATATATATATATATATATACATATATATTTCATTTTCTAAAATTATGTCTATCAAGAACATGACAAAGAAAATATTATTAATTAGCATCTGCAAGTTAATCGAGTAACTTCTGTTTTGAAAAGTTTTAGGCATATAGTTGCAGACACAATTATGATATGTAAAAATTGTACATTTATCAGTCAATCTTGCAATGTATTATAATCTATTATTTTAATCATTCTCAGTTTTAAATCTTATTAATATATCAGATCAGTGCTAAAAGTTCACCTGTACAGAAGTGCTTTAATGAGGCATTTTTAAAAAGTTCCTTTTTACAATGTAACTAATCAGTTCATAAAAAAGTAAATAGTTTAATAAAATTACGCAAATAAAAATTTATCCAAATATGTTCTTTATTTCAACTTATATACAATATTGAATTTGAAAAACTTAATTTGTTTAGAAATCATTTGAAGTTTTTAAATATTTATGTCAGGTGACTTTTCCTCTGACATCATGTGGCACATGCATACATATGGACATACCAATTTGTTTACAGCCCATAGCTTTATGGTATTAAATGAAGCAACTGGATAAAGAGAAGCAATTAGAAATTGGATCCTTTTTAATTAATTTGTTGTCGAATGCTGTGCATTTTGGATTACGCTCATATGATGACAATGAGTTATATGAATGCATCCTACATAAATTAATAAGTATCAAATTTCAAGTTGTTTTTAAGTATTATGAATTACGAAAGAAATACATATGAAATAACTTTAAGAATTAGGTTTTTTACAGGTATTCGAAAACTGAAACTATTGTTAAATAATAAAAGCTAACATAAAGTTTAAATGGCATATTTTTAGTAAGCAAATTTCAACACAGATTTCATTCAGCTGTATTCTTCGCCAAACCATTTGTTCGATACTTAACTGATTACAACCTGTCTTTAATATCCTGCGAGACTTTTGTAAACAAAAATTTTTTCTCGTCCGATGTTTTGAGAACAGCTCCTAAAACAGTACAAAGGAAAAATTGTAATACTATTTTATACTTCAGATATTTTCAGTTTTTGTATTCTAAAACTGTAGAGGAATTTTGCGAAGCAAATTAGTTAATCTCCAGCTCTTGCTAAAGTATGATAAATTAGTTTTTGTCTTTTAGTTCATTAGTTATTTAAAACGTTTTAAGTCAAAGCTCATTAAAAAAACACTTTTTTTTTTACCTTTTACTTCCCTTCCGCAATGAGACTTCAGTCCAGCTACTTAAAGACAAAAATGATAAGTAATACATCTAGGATCCTGACAAATTACTTTGCATCTAAAAACTTCAGGTTCTAGCTTGGCTTGGAAATAGTCATGAGAAAAGCCCCACTGAAAGAATACAGAAGAGTTTCAAACCGTTCCTAGCAGGAGTGCAGTGCGTAAAAATATGCGGGCGGCGAAAATCAGTGACGGCCGGACTGTCGCGTTACCAAGACTAAATATTTTAAATTCATTTAAGTACTTGTCAACTTGTCATATGTAAGTACTTTTTATATCATATGTGAGTGCTTAGTATGATATAAAAATTGTATTTATCACTAAGCACTTTATAAATTTGGAGGCAGCAATCATAGGAAAGTACGCGGCAACCAGTGGCGTAGGAATGGCCCTGAAGCTGCATAAACTAATTCAAAGAGCCCGGAGAATATGGGATTCTGGCAAAGATCTAATGAATCCAAGCATTATTAAAAGCCAAAGAACTTCATATTAAGTACTGAAATTGTTAATATTGCTTAAAATGAGATTCATTTGGAAATATCATTAATTATAATTAGTGTATAAAAAATCATTCTTTATCATAAACTATGCATACTTTAGCAATAAATATTTCAGAAGTCCATAATACTTTGCAGGAAACTGTATTAGAACTCTAAATATGCGGACAAACAAGACAAAGTATCCCGATTAACGTCAAAATCATACTATGACAAAATCCAAATAATTCTTTTAATCATTCTCCTGTAGGCTAAATACGTTGCTCTTCAGTAAGTGAAAACAAATTTTTTACTTATCCTTTTTTCATTTCATAAGGTATCATAAAGTTTAAACGTAAAGTTTTCTTTCTTTAACCGAATACCAAGCATGATTATTTAGACGAAAACAATGAAGTTTTATGTAGTCCAGATAATAGGAGTTCTAGTATAATAATAAAAAGTATAATAAGAAAGAGCTTAAATAAATATAATTATAGAAAAGAATGAAAGCGATTAACTTCAGATTAACTGACATGTAGTAGAAACCTTGCACCGACGAAATCCGTTGTTGAAATGAAAAACAGATGTTCTATGAACGGCCTGATTGCTTTCGTTTAGCAGTGGATAAAAGCACTACTGGTTCCAAAAACCGGGTGAAAGAGAAATGTTACATAGCAGCTGTATACAGTATCAGCTTTGTGTTAACGCTGGGATAGCTGGAAAAAATTGTTTTGTGGTAAATAAAGTGACCGCAGGCGAGCATTTGCCCCCACAAGGTTCCTAAGCAATTTTGAGCACGGGAACTTCCAGCATTTCGATCCGCATGCAAACTATAGTGTTCCCGAAAATAAGTCATCTAAATGAGCCTTCAGAAAAGTGAAATTTTGCAGACAGAAAAAAAATTGCTCTCAGAGCGCTCCGAAAAGAAGTTAAGGTAAATAAATTAAAGATTGCTTTCATGCGTACTTAATGCACATGAACTTTGATTATAATTAACAATCCCATGCATATCCCTTTGATCTACATTCAACTATTGTTCAAGAAGTTAAACATTTTAGACATCTTGTGTTCTATTTATTATTTTATGCGTCGTCTACGTAAAAGAAAACACATTTTCCGCATTTCGTTCTAAGAATACTCAGCAAAAATAACAATTATATGCGATCAATTCTTAGCTGTGCATGGATTTTTTCTATGACCTAGGCTATGTAAAATATTTCATGATTGGAAGAAAATATAAAAGATTCGCTGAAGCCTTATTCCAATTTAATTGCCAACATTTGCTTAAATAAGGCGAATATTGTACCAAATGCAGTAATAAATGGATAATGAGATTTTCATAAAAGAAATTAAATTGTGTAAGTTTTAATATGAATAAAATCCAAAAATTTGATGTGAGAAAATAAATAAGTTATTTTGAAACTCTTTAAATCAAGAAAATATATTTCTTTTCAAATGCATATACAAATTTAGATCACATGTAAAAATTCATTAAAAATTTTTACCCGGATATATGAATGTTAGAATAATTATTAAAGTAATTTAAATTTATATCAAATATCGAGACTGTTTACAAATTCCTAGAGGTTTTTATGCAGAGGAAAATTAATTTAAAACTCAAAGACAATTTAAACATAGAAATAATTTTGGTATGACATTAAAATGCTGTTGGAAAAAAAAATATTTGCATACTCTTTTTTCATGTTCCTGGAAAAAGGAAAATGTCAGAAAAACATCGGATTTTTTTAATTCATAAACATTATTTTCAATCTTTTTAGAGTTCGTATAATATCCTTAAAAGTGGCGAATGAAATATACCATGCAGGCGGTAGTTTTTTTCAGTATATTTGGATTCCTATAATTTTCGTAAAAATACCGTGCGGAAAATACGATAAAGAGTCAGCAGTATTTTCAGTTTTTTTATTGGTATAAATTTCGTAAAAATAACATGCAAAAAAAACCATACTCTTATTAGACCAAAATTATACGTATATTTTTGGAGGCCTGCTGCTTGGGTTAAGATCAATGGCTCTTATGATCTTTTCGAATCTTGAAATATTGTCAAAAAAAGGTTAAATTTATTTGTATTCGTGTTATTGCTCGCAGAAACCAGAATTCGTTTACTCTCTCCATTTACTATGCATAAGTTAGAATGTTCTTCATCTGAAATGGGCCACTGTTCTGGAGGTTTCTGATCCAGTCTGATCCTTCTCACCATCCGGATTTGCTCAATTCCTTAGCAGAGCGATCGCGAGATAGAAAATCCGCAGGATGGAACTTTCCAGGAATGTGATGCCAGTGATCTGGATTACTCAATTTTTGAATCTCATTTACTCGATTAGATCTAAAAGTGGACACATTTTCTTTCTGTTTTATCCGAAAGAAAGCATTTGTGGAATCCGTTCAGTAAAAAAAAAGTGGAATTTCTTTCAGTTTTGTTCGCGCCTGCGCATGTGCAGATTACCTTACAGATGCGCAGGCGCGAGTGTCGATAGCTCAATGATCACCACACTTATAATTAGTACGCTGGTTCGTTACTTTATTAATACACATATTTAAACTACAATAACTCCTCATTAACTCATGGCTGTAACCAGCACTCGCACACCGTCGTTGGCAGTTCTCAAACTCGTCTGATCAAGACATTACAGATGCGCATGTGCAGATTACCTTACAGATGCGCAGGCGCGAACAAGTTTCAAGTCACTGTTTGAGACAGCCTGGCCCCAATATTACAAGCAAGTATGTCTACTCGAGGTATAGTTAGGGTTTTTAGGGAAGCAACTCTAGCTCTGGAGTGTATCAATTGACAAATGACGCTACCCTCACCGCTGTGTATAAGGAAAATGCAGCACGTATAAGCGTCCTTGCTTGCATCCGAAAATATACGGACAGTGGTAGTTATATATATTTGGAGAAGTATTCTTGGAATTTTGAAATCTTTCACAAATTTTAACTGAGATGACCATGTAAAATACACTTTATAACAAAAAATCGACGCACCAAGAAGGAATCATCCGATTGCTTTGAATTTCGAATGTATACATGTTTTGACCAAACACGCAAATAATTAAAATTTGGTGTCCAATGAATGAATAGATCAATCTCCAGCGCATCGGAACTGCACATCCAGCAGATGTAAATAAGGAGCTCTTCTTGATATGTGGTTAAAAATTTCTGTTGCATTGCGATTTAGAATATCTTTCAAAGACTGAAGAAAGGCCTCGCCGCAGGATTCGAGCTCATTACGAGCAACTGACAGAGTTTGAAAGAGGTCGTATCATTGGATTGACTGAGGCAGATTGGGCAAATCGGAGAATCGCTCGTCATATGAGTCGAAGCGATGCGGCGATTAGAAGTGCTGGCAAGAATGAGTGGCCAATGGCAGTTTCAGCGTCATGATGGTAGCGGTCGACCTAGGTTACAACAGACGGAGTGTTTGTCAGATCAGCTGCCACAGCCCCAGGACCATTCACAGACGGCTGATAGAGCAAAATCTACGCTGGTACCAACCGTTACGCCACCTGCCACTCGCGTCTGCACACTGTTCTTGCCAGATTACAGTGGTGCTTGGCTCGATCAGGTTGGAATGATGTTGATTGGGGACGTATAGTCTTCAGCGAGGAATCCCGCTTCCAACTGTGACGATCATTGAAGACATGTCTGGAGATGCCCAGAGCAGCGTGCTGATCCTGCTTTCAATATTGCACGTCGCATAGGCCCCCAACCAGGAGTTGTGGTCTGGGGTGCCTTTCCCTTGATAACCAGACCCCTTTGGTCATCATTAGCGGCACACGTACAGCACAGTGGTTACGTCCACGACATTCTGAGATCTGTTTTGCAACCGTTCCTTTTGAAGTACCCCGGCCTTATGTTTGAGCAAGATAATGCCAGACCACATACGGCACGTATACTTTGAACTGTCTTACAGCTTGTCAAACACTTCCTTGGCCAGCAAGATCGCCAGATCTCTCTTCCATCAAGCATGTCTGGGATATGATGAGAAGGCGACTGTATCTACCAGGGAATGCTAATGACTTAACGCGACAATTTTAGCAAATTTAGCAAGAACTACCACAGGAGACCATCCGGGAACTTTATCAACGTACGAGACGCCATGTGGTAGCTTGCATCCAGGCTAAAGGTGGGTCAACACCTTGTTGAGTTCGTTATTTTTGTAGCTAAGTAACTCTGAAAAACATTCATTTGTTGTGAAATTTTAATCATTTTCTATTCTTTACATAATATTCCTATCTACCAATATTTGTCTCCATTGGACAACTAATTCTTGGTGCGTCGATTTTTTGTTATAAGACATATTTTTATCCTCAAAATTGAATAACGGCACGTTCTTTTATCGCTATTACTGTCGCGTTTGCCTACTATTAACGCAGCAACCGCAGAGTGTATTTCTTTGCTAGATCATTTAAAACACAATTATATCCCCGTTAATTTTCTGTTTCCAGAATTCCTGCAGAATCAGTTTAGGCATAACAGTAACTGGACTAGTATATCCAATTGGTTAAAGGTTTTACTCAATTCGGAAAGAACAGATTTTGTGTTCAATACAGGATTTTTTTATCTTTTATGTGGCAATACAAAGTATTGCCAAACAAGTCCCATTTCAATCCCAATACTGACGCAACTTTTTTATAATCTTCTAATCTTCATCATAAACGTTTAGAATTGAAGTTTCATTTTTAAGTCTATTATGTTTCCATCCTCTCACGTCAAATTTTGCAGTAGCCTGGCGTTTACGAAGAATACAAGCCTTCGGTGACGATATGCAAGGTTTACAAGGATACTTATAAGACTTACTAGGATTGCATACTGAAGACTAAGAAAGGGTTGATTGTACAAGTTTAGGATCATTAATGAAAGAAATAATGCCTGTTTGACCTTTTTACTACACGCAGAATTAATTGTCAAGCAGTCTGCTTAATATCTATAAATGTGAAGTGTAACTGTTAAATTTTATCAACTTTTGACGTCTTTAAAGTTTATTTCATTAATAGGAAAGGTAAAGGTTCACTTACCTTCTAAACGTCTGCTCTGGAAACTCGTTCTCTCTTTCAAAGTTCTTTGAAGTTCATGCACTGCCGAACTTTAGTATATATTTTTTTTACAATTTTATTATTAACATATAAAATATATATATATACAATTAATATTTATGAATTAATCAATATAAATATTGCGTTTCAGATAAATGCGAGGACGCTTTATCTTTTCGACTAATATTAGACGCGACGCTCGTTCAACACAGTTCTTTTCGTTTTTCCGCCAGAGGGCGTCTGCGGTTGCTGCGTTAATTGTAGGAAAACGCGACAGCAATAGCGATAAAAGAACGTGCCGTTATTTTCGATTTAAATTTTGACGATAAAAATATGTCTTATAAAATCTTTGCAACTTTCTAAACGTTACATTACTATAAGCTACCATGTCAGTAGTTATCCACGCAATTTAACAAATAGTGCCATTGCGTGAGATTCAAGTCACATTACCATATTGCTTATCAAACTGAGAGATTTAAAAAACAATACTTCCATTTCTTATTAAGTTAAATATTTATTTCGTTTTTTTAACAATGTATTTAATTTTTACATTCTAAAATACATTTAATTTATAAAAAAATACAGCGGATAATGTTGATAATATTTGCAACATTATGACAATTAATAAAAGTTTGCGTCTGACATCCTGACGTGTAGAAATTAAATTAAATTAATCTAATTAAACATTCCTTTTTTAAGTAAATAAATATGGGAAGAATTGTAATCTTTAAAGCGGGAAAGAAGAATTTCAGAAGAAATCACTCAGGACTCTTTTTTCCCTTCCTATTTATTTTTATTTCCTTTTCTTCTTTTCCCCTCCCTCTCTCTCTTTCTTTTTTTATTTATTTTTAAGTTTACAATTAATAGGTAGTAAATATTTCTTCTTTTATGAAACATCAATTTTGATATTTTGAGGTAAAATTTGCAAAATCCTGTTACATATTCTTTTTGTTTTTGTTCCTCAAAAAAGGTAATAAGCTTTCTCCTTCAAAAACATGAGAAAAAAAGAATAATGAGTAAAATTAGCTTCGCATTCAAGACCTAAATTAAGCAGCTTTAATAGTTTCGTCAGCTGCTACCACAAATTGTAAATTTAAAAAAGAAATTATTTCAGTAATTTTCTATCAAGAAGCAGTTGGCGCAGTTAATTATCCTACCCCCTCCCTTTTTAAGGCAAGTGTTCACCACGCTTCTCTGCAATAATGGTGCACGGTGAACTTTTATGGAGATGTTAAAGAAAGGAAAACGGGAGGGAAAAGGAAATCGCATTCTCTATAGATGCTTTGTTTTTGTAAATTAAACATGGAACTTTTTTTTCATATTATTATTATTATACTCAGTCATTCAAATACTATCACTTGATTAATCACAAAATCATTTTATTAGTTGCTTGCAATTCTGAATAGGAAATTCTATTTTGAGGTGTTAGATTGTAATGTGACATCGGAGTGGTGACGGTTGGGAAAGTACTAAGCGTACCTCATGCATATCGTAAGAGGAGACAAAATGAGCAGCCAGATATCTGTGGCTGTAGTTGGATACCTAGTTTACAGACGTTTGGAAATTTAGAGGCCTAGTTCTGCAAGTTTGGGGCCTGGGCTTGAGGTTAATTGGTCTCGAAATCAAGTAATATTAGCAGATTTACGACCGCAAAATGCAAACATTTTCCAGAAACGCTTTCCTCCAAGAACTGGTATGAAAGACAGGTTTCTACACGCCATTTGGGGTAAATGTTGCATTCAGCAAGTGAGGTCACAAAAGAAGACAGGTACCCCTTTCTAGAACTGACGACATTCTGTACACTCTTT
>KK112812.1:0-56660 GCA_000611955.2 Stegodyphus mimosarum | reverse complement strand
ACTCTTTCTGTAAGAAAATGGTTTTTGACGGTTGATTTTAAGACTGGATATTGGCAGGTAGAGATACACCATGAAGACCGAGAAAATATGCATTTACTAACAGACAAGGACTTCTGTAGTTTAAGGTGATGCCATTTGGATTATGTAATCTATTGGAACGCCTCATGGAGACTGTACTGAGAGGTCTCTACTTAGACGCCTGTCTGATGTGCTTAGATCACATCATTATTTTTGTCAGCAAAACTTTTGATGATATCTGGAAAACTTTTAGAAAGCCTTAAAGAGGTGCTTCAGAAAGAGAAAGAAACCAAACTAAAGTTAAATACCGCCAAATGTAAATTATTCAAACAGAAAGTGATTTCTAACATGTAAGCTGTGTGTACGGATCCAGATAAAGTGTCAGCAATTAAAGACTGGAGACGCACCGAAATTTTCACCAGCTGAGAAGCTTCATGGGGCTTTGCATATACTATAAGAGGTTATGAGAATAACTTTTCTTTATTCGCAAGACCCCTTCACAAACTGATAGAGAGCAAACAAAAGCTCTTGTGGAGAAAAGAATGTGAGGATGCATTTAACAAACTGAAGGAGCCTTTGTAAGGATTTTAAGTTCACTAACGTTTATTTTATTTTAAAACTTTACTATCATCACTTATTTTCCACTTCCGGCTAGAATTAACGCTGGAATATGTTTATGCAAATTGTACTTGACGCTTAAGTATTTAAGTTGTGGCTTTTTGCCAAGAGTAGAGAATAGACGGAAGGAGAGAGAGCCCTCTTGCTACGAGTCTTCACGCGAGCTTGCCATCAGTTACTGTCTGCCTTTAAGGCCAGAGGATTAACCCTCTTGAAAGTTAAAGACGTATTGCAGTTTTCCGCAGTTTACTTACTACAGACGTAGTAATTTAAAATGCCAGTTTTAGTGCTAGTCATTTATGTAAAACATTAAAAGTTAGCTCTTATTTAAATTTTAGTTAGTTAGTAGTCTTATATTCTTTTACGTTCAGACCACAAGTGGTTGGCCTTTGCATCCCGAAGTACGAGACCATTTGTAAAATCGATAAGCAAGTAAAGGATTATTTTAACACTTATTATCTTTGTTGTATCTTCTACACATTCACGAACATAGCTTTTAGTAAGCTCCCTGTTCCTACTTAAGACTTCACTTATGTTTGCGAAATCAATTAGAAGAAACACAAGTCCTGATAGCTTTAACATCTGCTATAATCCTAACATATCCTCAACTCAGGCAAATCATTTCTTCTCAATACCGATGTAAGAGTGTCGGAGCCGTTTCTTCCCAAGAAATAAATAATCAAGATTGTGTCCTGGTATGCTGATGACTAATTATTTTTCTAAAGAGGCGATGAATTATTTTGTCACCAGGAAAAGATTGCTCGCCATATGTCAAGCCGTATAACATTTCCATCATTATCTCTGTGGCCGAAATTCTTGCCTTGCATAAATCTTGCATCATTTGCCTGTCTTTTAAATTTCAAGAATCCCAAAGAACAAATGGCCAGATGGTTGCAGAGAATGCAGGAATATGACATGACTATGTGTCAGGAAAGGGCCATCACACGGAAATGCCGATGTTCTGTTCGGAAGACCCTGCCTAGAAAGCTGCCGATATTGTTCCAGAGTCGAAGCGAAATCGGAGGTGGTTATTTCGGTTGCACTTCAAGTTACAGTTTAAACATTAGTTGATGGAAACCCATGGAGTGATAAAGAAGTCAGAAAGGACCAGTTGGAAGACGGCGACAGTAAATCCATAACTGATTTAACGGAATCTTCAAACAGGAGACTTACCCGTCAGACATTTTGAACTACAGTCCTCAGACAAAACAATATTGTGTTCTCTGGGAATTACGTCATTTTCGAAACGACATCTTGCACCGGACGTTCGAATCGTATGATGGAAAGGCATTCCGATGGCAGTTCATACTTCCAAGATCTCGAATCCCGAATGTCCTTCAAAAACTACATAGCAGACCGACAGGAGCCCACTTCGAAATGAAGACGACTTTGCATAGAGTTCGAGAGCCCTTTCACTGCAGTAATGCAAGGGCTGAGGTGCAAAAGCAGTTTTTATCAGAAGATGCGTGTGCGGGTCGGACAGGACTGAATAAACGCAGTCGAATGAAGCTGAAAAGTTAGAATGCAGGAGCGCCTTTTGAACACATCACCTTTGACATCCTGGGACCTCTGCCATGAATTGCTGATGATAACAAATGAATCCTTGTTATCATTGATTACTTCACAAAGTGGCCTGAAGCGTGTCTTGTTCCTGACTAAAAGGCTATCAAAAAAGCAGAGGTATTGATACAACATTGGATTTCTAGGTTCGAAATGCCTCGTCTGTTACATTCATCAAGGAAGGAATTTTATCTTGCCTGAAATTAAACTCTGCAATCTACTCGCCATCGACAAAAACCAAACGGTGGCTTTATATCTGCAATCAAACCTCACGGTAGAGAGCCGAACCATGCTTAATAACCCGTCCTGATGATTTCCAGAAACAAACAGGACTGAGAGTAGAAGCTACCTCTGTTGTTACTTCCTTATTGCAGTGCTGTTCACAAGACAGTCGGCAATTTCTAATCCTAGATACTTTTCTGTTATGGGCTTTGTCTGTCTTGTGATCTCTTCTTTGGTCGCCCTTCGCATGTGCCTTAGTCTCCTGAGGAATACATTCAAGATCTCCAGACACGGATTGAAGTGATGAACAATTTTGAACGAGAGCGAATCAGGTTGGCGACAGAGAAGATGAACAGCCAATACGGGACGAGAGCTAAGAACATGTTTCGATGAATATGACAAGGTGTGGTTATGAAATCCGATTGGACGTAAAGGACTCTCCCCTAAACTACAGTAATCCTGGTAGAATCGACGTAAAGGACTCTCTCCTAAACTACAGTAAGCTTGGGAGATTCGACGTAAACTACAGTAATCCTGGGACCGTGTATACACAGTCCTAAAAAGGCTGAACAACGTCATAGTTCGCATCGGTAAGTCATCACATTCTAAGGCTAAAGTTGTTCATTACGATAAGCTAGGCCCCCTACAATGGTCATAATACATAATCCCCATAGTGTATATTATATAAATAGTACACTAAGACCATGGTCTTGTTTGCATACAAATCTGTAAATCCATGCATTTATTTATTGAAATTATTATTTTAGTATTGCATTTATTCTCCTTAATTGTAAATATGGCTTCCTGTCCAAGGATTGTACTGCCTGGGACTTGCAGTCCTTGGGAAGGGGACAATGTTTCGAATTGTTTACATATGTAAATAATTTTAGTGAAATTATATGTGAAATTGCAGTATTTTTTGTCTAATGTAATATAAAATGCTAGAATGCGACAAACCTATTCCAGTAAAATAAGAATTAAGGAGCTAGTCTATTTAACATTGAGTAAATTGCTATCTCTCTAAACTTGAGGGATATCGCCAAGCTGACGAAGGTTTTCGCGACTAGTTTTCCGCTAAATATAGCAAAAAATCGCGAAAACACGCCACGCTTCGCGGCTATTCGGCGGCACATCGGTTTGGTCCCTGTATTACTAATTTATATTGTAATTGAGCCCTATATGTAACTGTAACCGTATCCGGCCGTTAGATATAACTTTGACAGTATATTCCTTCTGGTTATTTCGAGAAATGGAAGGTACTGGAGATTTCTTGCCAGCGGAGTAAAAAAGTACTTAGAGCCCGAAGAGACCATATGCTCTCGGTTGTTTGTTCACAGCTGAATTTGGAGCATTAAGATGTCTCTAGGTACCGTTGTTTTTTCACACTGCGAGAAACGTACATACATTCATGCAGATTCTTCAGTATTTAATTTCTATAAATACAATGCAGGGATTTGATATTTGGTGGCAACAATTTGAAAACTGAAACTCCATTTTATAGCGGACAATTCAAAATGCCAAAACGAAATTACTAGCTCTTCCAGGCAGTGCACTAGTGGAGTATGCTCAGAGCCTTGGAAAAGTCTTGATCTCGCGCCCCTACCACCAAGGCGATCCAAGGGAGCTCAACCGCCCTCGACCAATCTAGGGGAATTTTCACTATGCAAGCTTAAAATAAATCTCAAAGTCAGTGGTGGAGTCATAGATACGTCAAGTACTTAGTTCTTAAAATGTCAAAAGTCCCAAGTTCCAAAAGTCAGAAGGTTGACATAGCCGTCCCTCTGTTTTGACCGAGGGGAGTCCATCCCACCTCAGACAACCTTTGATATGAACCATTAACGCCCGATTTGGCTCAGTTCAGCCTCCAAATTTGATGGAGAGCACCACGGGGGACGGGTCCGATGGTTTCCAACCCCTCTCCCCTTCAACCAAACCATACTAAGGACTTTCTGCTCACCACATAATTAGAGTGCCGCCATGCCGCACCGACACTATACATTTACAAACATTCATGCCTTTACCGGGATTCGAACCCGGACCCTTCGGCAGGGCAGTCAGCGACGCTAACCACAAAACAGGTTGAGCGGCGCGTTCTTAGTAGTTTATAGTGCAACTACTGATTATAGTCTGTGAAACTGAGAAGAGCTGCCCGAGTATTGTTGTGAAAAATTCCAGAACTGTAGTGTTTCTTAATTTAAATTTTATCAAGCTGTCATCGGTTCTGTGTGTATTCAAATAATAACGAACACATACTCACATAACAATATTAACCTTATAAGTTAACTAATCCCAATGGATGTCTGCCCCATTATCGGGGGAAAAAATATTAGGGGAGCGGAAGTTTTTCGCTGTCTTTCATAAAGCTTCCTGTTCTTTCTTCGCTTGAGTCAATCTTTACTACAAAATCGGAGAGCTCATATGCCTCTTTTAACAATTCGTTTAGCCTGTAAGTTTGTAGGGATTTATATATATTTTAAATAACCAGCTAAATTTAATTTTAAGTTACTTTCCTATAAGCCTTCATTGCCCTAATTTTCAGTGCCAGAATATTTTAATTTGGTAGCGCGCGTAAGAAATGCAAATCCTACCAGTGGCAGAAAAAGTTTAAATATCGACGCTCCAGTAGGCAAAGTTAGAGAGAGTCTGGGAAATCTCTGTGCGTGGTTGTACGCAAGCTTCCGTTTAATCTTGCTGCCACTAGACTCATCTACGCGCTGTAGGATACAAGATTGTATACGCCCTGTAGTTTAATACTACTACTTGTGAATATCTCCAATTTTGAGTTTTGATTCTACTGTTTTAGTTACCGCCCAAGTAGAGGTGTAGTATGTTAGCGTCAAGTTGACGCATTGTAAATAATTTAAAGAGTTTAATACAGGGTATTTTGAACCCTTCTTCGGTGCAAACACTATTTCTCGAGATTCTACACAGCAGATAGACAGTAGAACTTTGCAAGTTAAGTGATTTTTTTTTCTAAATTAAAGGCGCTTTATCTTCATTATCACTGCCTTGACTATCAGGCGATGTTATAAGATCATGCTGTTATTCCTTCGTCATTTCTGGTTAATTATTTGACTACTAGTTCTTCAATGTCTAAAAATCATTCGTCACTAATTGCTTTTGCAATCTGGCTCTATTTTCAGACGGCGATTTATTTAGCTTCATTTTCTCCGCGCGTCAAGAGTACCATATTTTGAAAATAAAAATAAATTTAACTCACCTTCTCCAATCTTTGTTTATTACACATGCATATTTTTTCCTAGCCTCAAATATCTGTCCCACAGGAAAGGTTTGTTTAAATGACTAGTACAAAGCAAATGAAAGCCCTCTCTTGAAGGAATGAAACGCCTTTATGGAAGATTTACCGAGGAAAACCGGCTCGTATTCACGCTACACATGGTGAAAAATTTTTAAATACCCATACAGCCAACCAATTTGACTAGTTTCACACTCTAGGGTAATTACCATTTTTAAGTCTTCTTATTAACTCAGACTCCAGTGCTGTGGCATACAGCTAAACTGGAGGAAACCATAACGGCCTGGATTTTCAGGAATGGACTATGGTCACAGTTAGTCACTATAACTGAAGTTCAAATCTAGTTATTTTTAATTAAAACTTCATTAAAACGTTTTTGTTTAAAATCGAAGGCAAACATTTTGTAGGAGAAATTGCTGTGGAAACGTATTTCAAGGGTGGATATGTTGCCAAGCTAATCTACGGAACCGAAAACTTTTCGGGCGCGAAATTTTTTACTTTTCCACTTTTTCTCCTTCACAACTCAAGCCACATTAAAACTTTAGCGCTATTGATTTTCGATCAAAAATAAATCAAGGACCATTAAGTGCACGTTTTGCCTTTATTTTTACCTTTTTATTTATTTTTTCACCTAGTTTTGCTGAAAACTTGTCTATCAAGTCTTTCCTGTTGTCAACTTATCGAAGAGGGATAGTATCACCCTTTCCCAGATAAATGTCTTGAGAAAATTAGTTATAGTATTCATTGTGATGTTAAGAGAAATGTCCTTAACGAAAGTTTCTGTACTTTTGAACAGTTACTTTACCTGCCATGCACTTATTATCTACGCCTCTTAGTATGTGCTACTCCTGCCAGGGACATAAGATCGTTAATTTTTCATCTTCCTTTGGCCTCGCAAATTTCCAAGGTGCTGTAATTCGGAAAAAACGTAACATCTCGAATTTATTTTTCAAATTTAATCAAGCTGTAGTTTCTTAGTAAATTGAGATATTGGAAGCAATGAATGCATTTCTTAATAAGAACTTGATACCCTTGCTTGGCTTTTATAATTTATTAATAAATTATTATTTTTAATAATGTATCAATTTGCTAAAAATATAGTACATATTTAATTAAAAATGTACCCAAATGATAATTTTTATGAACTTTTGTTGCGTTCTTTTTTATAAAATATGTCCGTGAACTTTTGTATTGAATATTTAGTATAGAATCGATTGATTTCTGACTTTCTGACACGTTCGACTATAGAAAGAGCTTTGTACACAGCTTTGCTACTATATATTTTATGTCACTACACAACTCTCAAATAAAATATGTTTGTAACGCTAGATATTATATACCTGATATAGACTCATTTGATAACTGACAAATTCGGTTATGAAAAGTACTTTGCCTTTAAATGGTGCAAGAGCATACCTTAATTCTAGTAACTGCTCGTGTTGAACTCATTCCAAATAGTTATCTCCACGTGTCCTGAAATACTGACATCATTAAAAAATAGTGATGGACAACCTCAAAGAAAGTTTTAGGCTGAAATATCAGCCGAAATTCTAACTAATATTAGTAGCTCCTTCTCTAGTTTGCCTCTGCAATAGACAGGATAGTAACCAACTATTTCATATTTTCATGACTTATCTATTATTTGGCATCAGGATCTTTCCTTCCAAAGACAAACAGCCATGATGAGTAATTTTTGTTTTTGTTAAGAAATGGTAACTGTCGTCAGTAAAATGAGTTGTAAACAGAATTTGGGGTTCACGTAACATATGTTTTGGCTTGTTTATTTTTAAAATCCCTTCAGAAATTTAGAGCCCTCAACAATTTTCCTGAAAGAAAACCTTCTTCTCCTATTAGTCAAGACGTATAATCGACTAATTAAACAAAAAGCAAAGCTTGAATCCAAAGGTGAGGCTACTATTTATGAAGTTGATAATTGACAAAGTGTGTCGAAGAATACGCAGACTAAATTATTTCATTTACATTTGCTCATCAGCATCAATAATGTTCATCTGAAGAGTGAATAAAGCAATTCTTGTACACACACAGAAAAAAAAATGCTTTAGTCTATTAAACTTCTTTCCAACGAAGGAAAGGACAGCATATTAAACTCTCTTGCGAAAAACCCTCACATAAAATTAAAAAAAATATATTTGATGAATTTTTGGATATTAAGAATCACATACCCTGACATCATGTTCATCTTACCTTTTCCTTCAATATATCTAGCTGAATATATTTTAATACTAGAAATGTAGTTGAGGCTTTCCAAACTTTTTTGTCCATTACGTTCGTTACGTGCGTTACGTTACCATCCATCTATCATAAACTCGCCTTGAAATGTATTGCCACTGCAGGAAACATAGTCTTTAGTTTATCTTCCACATGAAATCATGCTTAGTTAACCATTAGAGCGTTGCCATTCAACAAAAATAAAGATTTTAAATAAAGCAAAGTTGCGTATATTTGAGCTATTCTTATTACCAGCACACTAATTAAATGGTAGCCCATTCATTAAACATGAAAGCATTTAAAAATTAATTAAACTGAAGAATAAGAACACTTTCAGAAATATCTATAGGCACTACCACTTAACCACTATTCTTTCGTTTACCACTATGGCAACACTCTCTAAGGGCTGCTTATAAATTCTTCCTGTTATTCTTTCATTAATTTCCGCGGCATGTTCATGTTTCTACGGATTTTATTTTGCCGGAACAAGATTTTACATATTAACTTAAACAATATATTTCCCTTGAAATTTTCCTCTTTAAAAAATTAAATAAAAGCTCTGTTGTCCAGGTTTTTTTCCAATATAAGGATGCGAAACGATTCCAGTTTTTTTTTTTTTCATTTGGAGTTCATTATATGCGTTCTCAGCAGAAATAAGTCTAAATCTAGTATTCGGATTTTTCAAAAGTTAAAAAAAAGTAAATAAAAGAAGACTTTTAGTCAGTTATTGCTTGCGCGAATTTTTCTTCGTCTAAGACATCATTTTTGCTAATTAGCGCCTTAAAGACAGCAGAACACTCTCTCTTTGTCACAGCGCTTTCCCTCCCTAAAACTCGGATTATTATCTCCAATTAAACGTCTCCGTCTCAACAAAATACAAAACCTGAAACAGATGCAAGAATTCCACCTTCCTTGCCTTCAATTAGTGAGATTTTCAATAAATTCGCAGAGCGCTAATCACCGTTATATTTTACAAAAGGAAAGAGAAAAAATATCATGCATTTTAATGATCGGTCAATTAAAAAGGATTTATTTACTAAGGAAAGATTATCCTTCCAAATACATTGAAGTTTTTTAAAGACGCGTTCCATAGATATTTGGTGATTTGCATGACAAGCCAATTAAAGCCACAGAATGAAATATAATTTGTAGTTTAGGGAAAATACATAGAATTTCTAAGGAATAATTGAAGATTGTATTCTTCAGTTCCAAGTTTCTTACAGATCTCATAAGAAAATACGAAATTGCTTCTGTAAAAATATTCCTCTTTTTAATTATTAAAAATAAAGACCATTTTTATAACTAAGCAAATACAAGCATTAAATTAATGGCGAAGAAAGTACAAATCATGTGCTGGACGATGAAAATACTGATTATCAAATCGTTACCGGCAAGAAACGTATACCAATGTAAAATATAAAAAATCAAATCAGTCTTGGTCAAGTCAAAAATCAGTCTTGGTTTGTTGCAGAATTTGAATTAACTCTACCGATTTTGTACCTGAGTCTCAAGCTCTGTAGATAAAAATGTTTCTTTCCGTACAATGTTGCCATTGTTCGCTTTGAAATCGTTGAGTTTGTTAATCAAAAATTCGTTAAAGTTTTAAAAACTATGGAATAGCTAATAAAACAAATTCAAAATTCAGGCTTCCAGGTGCCCATGTTCGGATGAAAAATTATGCTATTCGAAATTTGATGGCTTTAGATATCGTCCTTTTTTTTAAAATGCTTTAAAATGCAAGAAACATGCTTACATTCAAGCAGATTATTCATTATTTAATTTCCTTAAATATAATACAGGGCTTTGTAGCAGCAATTTAAAAAGTGATGCACCGTTTATAAAGAACCGACGCAAAATGCTGTTTCAAAACTAATAGCTCTTTTGGGCAAACGCTCCTCCATTTGGGCTAAAAACGTTTCCTGAGATTAATGAGTGTTTCTAATTCTCGAGATTAATGAGTATTTCTAATTCAATGAATTCCACGAATCTTGAAAAAGATTTGAGATTCGAATATTCATTTCGAATCGTTTTGTAGGATCACATGTTAATTAATCAATTATTATAATTTGAATTTTTACCATAACTTCGTTTTTATGTAGTCTTCCTCAGGATGAAAATTCGGTGCATTTAAGCCAAGATTTTAAACGTTTTAGAGCTTCTGGAAACTTCTCTCGCAGTTGACATCCTATCAGCAGCTTTGCTAAAATTTATTCCGGTTTTAGCTATTTTTCTGGCAGACGTTAACAGCGCGCCATTAATTACTTGAGCCAGCTTAAGTAGACCATTTTATTTACACTTTGACTACATTATTTGAACTTGAATTTCAACTTATGTTATTCTAAATTCCCCAAATGGCGGAATTTGGGTTTGTAGAACAAGCTTGCTGTTAAATTTATGGAGTTAATAAAAAGATTATTTTAGACTTCGTAAAACTTTCTTATTGCGTTCCAGTCTAGATCGATAGCTCACTTATAAACCTAGTAGGGTCTAAAAGGTTTTTCGAATGAATTGAAATTCGAATTTATTTTTTCATCATTCAAATTTTTCGAATCCTAAAAAACTGTTATGTGTTTTAAGTCAAAATTAAAAATTTTATTAATATCCGAAGATAACTTATTGATTTTTTTTGCTATTCAAAGAAACGTTCATTAAAATTCGAATGTTATAGTTGCAATTTCTATAAACCTGTACCGCCAGTATTACTTTAGCCGCACTCCCCATTTTTTGGAAAGAATTGGTCGTTTCGTATTTAATATCATCAGCGTGAATTCTTAACATAATCCTCTGTCTCTTTACGTGCGGTGTAATTTTAAAAGATTTCTGAATAAATGTAAAAATCTGAAGTATTAAAAATAATATTTCTAACAAATTTCACTGAAAAAATAAATCTCAGAATTAAAGAATTTATTCATGCACTTAATTTACTGAACTCAATATTTGTATAGGATTAATAAGAAAAGGCCATTTTAGAAAGGATATTATTACATTTATTTTGCATTAAATAAAATTTTCAAGTCTGAATTTGATTAAAAAACTTTTTTATATTAAGTAAAACGTTTTTTAGCCTTTTGTATTTTACTGTTGCTGCGAGATACAGATTCACAGATATCTATTCAACAAGTACACCAGGTGAACAAGAAGAAATGTATACTTTACCGGTATATATACCGGGTGACTCAGTACCGCGTTTCAGAACTCTTAGGAGGGGTAGGGTTCATCCCGATGACTCGGTATGATTGCAATGCAGAGTCTGAAATGCTTTCTGACGCAACAGACGACGTTGAGCGAAAAGTTCCGACCGTTTTTGCAAAGAATTATCTTTTTACATAAGCACGCAGACAAGCACGACTAATTATACGAATGCGGAGTTAGCTGATATGCATTTGGCATGCGGGACTGCAGATTGTAGTGGGTCAGCTGTACAGCGCTTGTACGCGGAACGATATTCCATGAGGCGTACTCCCAGCTATAATTTCTTTGCAAAGGTGCACTCGAGGTTAGTAGGATCAGGTTCCTTTCAAATAGCTGCCATGAATCGGACACGATCAGCATGGACTCCGGACATCGAAAAGAATGTGCTGTATTAGATACAGAGGACTCTAAGTTTGAGTACGCGAAGAGTAGCACACGCAGTCGGGATTTCGCTTTCCAGTAATGTGGAAGATTTCAGAGAAAACGAAATGTATCCGTATCACGTGCAGCGTGTCCAGGCACTTCCGCCTGGCGATTATACACCTCGTATTGCTTTGGCACAACGGTATTTTGAAAAGTGTGCTACAGATCTCGATTTCCCTGCTAATGTGTTGTATACTTATTAGACATCCTTCACCTTGTGAAGGATCCACCATATTCCTTCCTACTTTGTGAAGGTTGAATATTCCTTACTACCTTGTGAAGGTTGAATATTCCTTCCTACCTTGTGAAGGTTGAATATTCCTTCCTACCTTGTGAAGGTTGAATATTCCTTCCTACCTTGTGAAGGTTGAATATATGTGGGTCGAGTTCAACTCACATAATTCCCATATCTGGGTGGTGGAGAAGCATGCAACACGACGTGCAGCGTAGAGTCGGTTTTCGGTTAATGCTTGGACTGACACTCTGGAGAATCAGCTCATCACATCTTACCTGTTAGCTTTTCGTGTAACCGGTTGTAACTACTTGATCTTTCGAGAATAAGACACGTCACAACTTTTGGGTGAAGAATAGGTTTCTACATCGATGTGACAGACGATGTAATTTCAATATGGAAGATGGAGCCTCTGCCATTTCAGTTGTAATGTCCCTACCGTTTAATAACTTTTATTATTGTATGTTTTAATATATTGAATGCACTATTAATGTATTATGTATTAATATATCGAATGCACTTTTAATATATAATGTATTAATGTATCGAATGTACCTTTTATATTACGTATGTATTAATATAATGTTTATATGCATGTAATTATTAATGTATAATATATATAGTTAAAGGCTGTACAATGCACACTGACACTACTCTGCAATATGTCTGTAGAGTTTAGAAAATATTATTATTGCATGTAAAAATATATCGTCTCTGCGTCGACTATTATAATAGTGCCCTACTAATGTATAATGCATAACGATGTATTACTACTATGGTAATTCAACATAGTAACAGCAGTTTTTCATGTAAGTATCATCATATATTGTATAATACGCATTGCTATTGTAAGAATCCGCAATACGTCTGTCTTCCATCATCTGCTCCTATTTGCAATATTGTTTTTCTGGACAGTCGCGGGATCAAGACGATACCCGAACAGTCAGTGAAAGCCGCCCGGGTGCCAGGACCCTGCTCTCACCTGTCACCTGTAATGTCCATACCCATTTATACCTCAGAGTTTTGCCAACTGGATCGGACGTGTTGGTCCAGTGCGTTGGTCTGCTCGACTACGGATCTATAATATCTCGATATCTTTTCACAGGGGTATATGAATACACTGATTTATGACATCCGCGTTAACAACACCGAGGCACTTGTAGCAGGAATCTCAATAGCTGCCGGAGAAACTCGAGATACAGCTGGAATATTCCAGAATACTCAAAATTCCATGCGCCGTAGATGTGAGGGCTGCACTGAAGTCGGTGGGCGGAACTTCGGACACTATCTTTGACCCATGTTACCTTTGCTCATGTAAATATATTATTAAATGAATATTAACTTAAGTGGCGTCTTTTTATTGCTGATGTTTCTGTGTACACCACCGAGTCGAAAACATTTCCGAATCTGCATTGCTATATGATTCCGATCCATCCGGGTACACCCTACCCCTCCTAAAAGTTATATATATATATATATTGCTCCTACTAGGTGCTCAGCTATAAATATTTCTAAAACAAAGATAAGGTAGTATCGTAGAGCAGCAAAATAATTTACGAAACAAAATATAAAGCTCAAATACAGTCCTACGATACTGAACAGAATCAACGAATTCACTGAAGTAACTGGCTGTCCCAATCGTATTTATTGGGTTGCTTAGCATTTCTGAAGGCTATGAGGAAGATTCCAGCTAGGGGTCTAGGCTCTGAGGCAAAATTCGTTTTAGAGAAGAAATTCTCAGAAGTTCATTTTTGCAGAATTCGTCTTAGAATGTTGCTATATCGGCTGGAAATCTTCAAATGTCGCTGACTTAGCATGCCAGTCCAAAGAATGTCTGTCTGTATCTCAGTTTCTAACTGAGATTATTTCCACTATTTAAGTATCAATCGATTCAGTATTTACTATATTCAGTACTATATTCAATACTACTATTCAGTACTATATTTGTTTTTATTATAAAGGATTCGGGAGTTTCCAATTTCGGAAGACTCGAGAACATTTTAATTTTCGAATGCAAGGAAATTTATGATTCGTCCCATCGCTAGCACTTTTTTGGCCCACAAACGGCTCCATGGTAAAGGTGTTGAACACTGATCGTTCGACTCGGGTTCGAATCCCGATGAATGGGCTGGCTGCATGGAGTTTTCGAGTTTTTTACGCAGGTGGATACATGAATATGTATCAGTTTTACTTAAAACGTTATCCACGAAGTCATCCTTCCGTATAGGCAGATAGCACTTCGAGGTGCTTTGCCTTAGCCAATTAACCTAAACATAGTGTATTTTTTTTAACTCTAAGACCATTTAACTTCGCTGTTGCTTGTACTAAATGCAATTAATCTTACTGTAATGGAATACCTATTTTAATTTCATCTGTTTTTTTCAGTACAACGGTTTATTGTTCGTACGCATTTTATAAGGAAATTTATACAGCTTTGATTCATGAATAGGGGCAGAGAGATGATGCTAAACAAATGGGACTGGAAAAGAAAAGGAAAAGGAGATAACAAACAGGCTCGATTGAGGAACAGAACTCCATAGCAGACAAGTCCCGTCCTACTCATTGTGATCAGAACTGTACAACTAAACTCCACTTAAACAAGCATCGAAAACTGAAAAGAAAAACAAGAAAACACCAAAATCGCCCTCACTTCTACAACGCTGAAAAGAAGTAATCATTTCTAAAATAAGATCATTGTTAGTAAGGTAGTAGCAGTTGCTGTAGTATTTGACCACGCACTACAGTCTCTTTCCGTTCACAAAGCTAGAAAAGGGGGGAATGCCCCGCTAAATTCCTCCTTTACTTTAAAACCCAATAAAAAATAATCAGTGAGCAAAAATACACAAGACGCAGGAAAAGTAAAAAGGGTACACATTGTTGGGGAGGGGAGCATGGTACACATTTCAACGGAAAACTTGCCCACGGCCGGAAAAAAAAATCGAATATCAACAAAACGGTACATCAGGGGTCATCAAAAAGTTTCTGTTGTAAGGTCTGCATCATGATTCTAGGGTCCGTCAGGTTTATTGTAGAGTAACTCGAATTATCTAGACTAAGCATATTATTAAATATCTTAACACATTTCTTGGCATTAGAAACTTTTCTGAGGAAGTCTTTTCAAAATGCTTTGGATTGTTACATTACGTTTTCCTGTATTTACTGTCGACCAGGTCTTTCTTTCTAGAGATGGAACCTTACAGATGGTGGTTAAGAAAAGAAAAAATTAAGTAAATAAAATCACGAATCAGCACAAAACAAAATGTAAAGAAATGACTAAAAAATGTATTGTTTAAATTAATGAATTAAAATAACTGTGTTAATCTCATTTACAGCTTCTGCAGGAATACGATTGTCGCAAAGATTGAGTATAACCGGATCGGATCTCCAGATAAAATTAAACCTTGTTAACCAAGCGACATTGCAGCTGTTCTTTTTGAACAAAGCGTAGAACCTTTATCTTGTAGCAGCCTCATGAATAGCTAGTTCTCATAATTTTGTCATTAAGAGTCTAAATAAGCTTTTTAGTATATCTTTCAAATGATAACTGCTAAAACCGATTCTCAGAATGTTGCCATTTGGCAAAATATAAGATGTATTAACTTATGTCTCAAATTTACTAAAAGTGTTACAAGTAGTGTTACTAAAAGTTATACTGATTAACAAATGAGCCATTTTAAAGCAACAAATGCATTTTTTAATAATTTAAATGTTTGTTTAAATAGTATATGCAGTCTATAATATTCAAAATGCAGTTAATTTATAATATATCTGCAATAATTATGAACATTTGCAACGTTTTTGAAATCAATGAAAGAATTTCTAAGACCATATGCGACACGCTGTAGTAATTTGTCTTTAATTGTATATTTACATTATTTATCTACTATTTTGTTTCACTGGTTGACTAAATGTCATAGCAAAGAATTAAATGAGATTAAAAACATAGGAATATAACTCACTACTGTTTTAGATGAATTAAAAGTAACGTCTTAATTTAATTTTAATTAAGTTTTGGGCAGTGTTTTACAGAAATATAAAAAAATTGCTTCAGAAATAATAAAAATAAATCGTTATTTCAAAGTTTGCATAGCTTCAAATCGATTTCATTTTATTAGTTTACTTAAACTTCATGACCTGAGAAACGCGAAAGCAGAATTCACGGTATAATTTTAGTGAAAATATTTCTGCATTTCGTCTTTCGAAAAGATATTTTTTGATGTCAAATAAGTCTTCAACGGACTCTGTCCAAAATGTTTTAACCATTTTGATATGTTTAAAATTAAACTTAGTTAACTGTCTAGTTTCACCACCAAATTATCGCCTTTACAACAGGGTTTTAAATACTACTAAACTAATGGATTCTAAATACTTAACTAAAATGTCTATTAAAAATACGTTTTGTTGCCACAGCTGCCTGTAGGCTTTCAGTAGCTCAAACATTAAAATGCTTTTATTTAATACTCAGACTGATGCCATTTCGGCAAAGCAGAAGATCTTTAATTTTTGAAAATTCAATGTAACTGAAATTTCTTAGCAAACTGAGTTATTTAAGAACAAGAAATGCACTTCTTAATAATTTTAACTTTTCTTTTAATTTTTCGTAATATAATTGATACAATTTTAAAAGCATTTAAGATAAAATAGGACGAAATGATAATGTTGGAGAATATTTGCAGCTTTAGTTAATTTATAAAATGTATATCTAACGGCATATATATAATATATTCAGCTCGACATTGTTTAGTTTCTTCAACTGTATACTCTCTTTTAAAATATAGCCTACGGTAAATGAATAACTTTTCGTAAGATGCCTCGTTGCAGACATTCCTTATTTATTACAATAATGATCCAAATACTCATAAATTGAATATAGTCATAAAATGACTATGTGGACTTATCAGCGATTAATTGTATTTTACATTGCATTAATTAGATATATTATTAAAAACAGTAATTATTAAAAAACTTAGTGGTACGTTTGTAATGACATTAGGTTATTTCAAAGCAGGAGCAATGGAAAATGAGCAACGCCTCCGCTGGGACTCGAACCACGGACCTTTCGAATACGCGCCGAGCGTGGTGACAGCTACGCGGCGAAGGCATGCAAGAATGCGGTAGAAATACCTTATATACTTCCCCTTTTAAACGGAGACTGGGGATTAGAGGACCCAATCGCTGAATCCTGGTTGTGGAGAATCATAATTCAACACCGTTTTTAGTTCGGGCGCCATTTTAGAGACGGACATTTTTTTTTAAAGCAGGAAGCTGAAGAAATGAGCAGTGCCTTCATCGGGACTCGAACCACAGACCTTTCGAATCCGCGCTAAGCGTGCTGATCACTACACCTCGAAGGCATGCGAAGAAGGCGGGAGAAATACCTTATAAGTTCACTTCAACTTTGCTCAGAAGAAACATAAATTTCTTTGCTCCACAAACCTGAAACATACTTAATGCAACGAGACTTCATTTCACTGCCTTAAAGGATCCAATATCGCAACCCACGTCCTAACTTTGTAGCAATGAACATCGGCCTTATCTGACAAGGGCATCTATCAGCAAACAACTGATTAACAAATTAACGACTTCAATAAACGTTCACTGACAGCAACTAATAACATCGATGGCAACATTAGCCAAATAATGTAGTATGACAACGACGTTTGTGCCTGAAAACTATGAAATAGCGCGTTTATTGATCAAACTGTTAAGCAACTGGGGTCGTAATTTGCTATTAGACAAATGAAAGATTTTATATCTGGATGAGCTGCAATACTCTAGAAACTAGTTATTTGCAGATATATATATTCAAGCTATTATACTGGCCTATTTGCAGAAAATAAAACGAGTTGACAGACTAGAGTATTAGTAGTAATATTTCAGACTAGAGTAACAATTCCAAACTCACCTTTGTGATAAATGTATACTAATATAATGAGTCTTAATGTAACTGCTGAAAAATTTTTAAAAATCTTGCTGAAGATATTTCTAAAATAAAATATAAAGATTTAAATAATTAGAGCATGCATTCATTAGCGTAGTGTCTAGTTGCTAACTTTCACTCACTGCTGAAGTAAGTGCAGGAACCAGACAGGAAAAGGGTTAAAAGAACTCCTTATTAGATTCTTTAAAATTCACAATGCGTCGACGTGACGCTAACAAGCTACGCCTCCCTCGGGCAGTAACTCAATTAACAAGAACTAAACTTAAAAGTCAAAGATATTAACAAACCAATAGAATTTTCTCCGGGGCTCAGATAATCCTGTTACCTAAAACCTCGTCGAAGTCTATAGTGGCAGCAGTATAATAGAAGTTACGCCACTTTAACCAGCAATAAGTACAGAATCAGAAGCTCACGCTACAGAGGTACAGTACTTTCCAACTCGATCTAACTTTCCCTTCTAGATTTCAGAATTTCAACCTTTTTTCTCCTGCTGGTAGACATTGCATTCCTTCTCGCGCGCTACCAAATTTACTTATTCCGGCATTGACAGTTAGGGGGATGAAGGCCTATAGGAAAGAAAGCATAAACGTAAACTTAACTGGTTAGTCAAAATAAATATAAATCCCTACAAGCTTTAAATTGATCAGAATGTTAAACAGTATAATTATAATTTGGAAAATATATTCAAGATTTTATATTATTTGAACACGACTTCTTTCGAGGCAACATAGAAGATGAATTATGGTTCGTGCAAAACAAATAACTATGGATGATGGATGACTTGCAGCATAACATAACGTAACATAATAGGACGCTAAAAACAGAATGTCTCAGATTTTTTTTTCAACGTCATGAGCAGGTGAATAAGCCAATAGAGTTACAGGACTTCAACTCCATCATCAATTAAGAAAACTTGGCAACTTACGTGCACATGAAGAAAACCAAGCTACCCAGATAACTTTAGATAACTTTAGTTCCGAATATATGAAATCCGGGTAATTGATATTCTATAGTGCTTTTACTGAGAATTTATCTCCGTTAGACCGCGACCGCAGAGCTATCAAAGAAAAACTTCTCGATAACCCCTTATCAGAAAAGTAAGAAAACTGTAGCCTTTATTTCGTTGATACAACAGTCGCCCAATCAGAACTCTATTCTTTCCTCTAACTCTGATCGATCGTTTGTTGGGGAAGTTGGAATGTACATCGGATCGAGGAGCTAAAGCTGTGCTATTGTCGATTAGGAAAGTTTTGTGCGCTTGCTGGGGAGGGCGGCGATAATCGTGCGGGGGTTGCTTTTAGATGGAGGGGAGAGAAGAAACTGGAGGCTTCGACAATCGCAAGTTTGTTAAGTGAACGGATATATAACTGCTTTCTATTTACTATCTAAGAAAGCTCTATCTGTTTATCTCTATCTGATTTTGAAACTAGATTCCTAAGTGATGTACCAGTAATATTAATTCTTGTTTAATTTAAAAGGTCAGGTTTCTAAAGATTTTTTGTATGCATCTTTGCTCTAAAACACCTTTATCTTATACGTGGGGATTTTTGTACTGTCTTATTAATACCAGTAGAGTCATTTTCACTATTATGAAAAGCGGCCGATGAAAATGTAACAAATTCATTGAAATCATTATTATGCACCCAGATACGTAATAAATTATGTTAGAGACATTCATGACAATATTCATGAGAATTATAATGTAAATGTTTACAAATTAGTTCAGTTAGATAACATAATAACATCATATTGGTATAGTTATCTGTATTACATGGTTCAGTATCGGTTCCCAAAATCGTCTTATTATTTTTATTAAATTCACATTTAATAATAAAACAATAGCTATTTAGAAGCACTAATAAAAAATTAAAAAATTAAATTAAAAAACTTCTCAAAGCATTCAGATTATATCGATTTTATAGTTTTTAACATCATAGGTTACCAGTCTGCTCTTCGACTCACGCCGGCTAATGTAATTTTTTGCCTTTTTAAGCTTTATTATTAAGCATCGCTTTCTCCGCACACACGTCGTTTACAATTCAATAGGAAAATCACAAAATTTTTAAAAACCACGCAGCAGAATTTGTTTAGAATTCCCGATACAGTGTTAAGTGTTGACACACATTTTTCTGTTTCTTTCATCTTTTCTCAGTTCATCATATCAATATTCAGTTTTCTTAAGGTAACTTATAAAGCATTTTTCGTCTTTTTATTATTAACTTCTTGTATTTAACTTTATTAAATACCATGTTCTTCGTGCTTACGCCACACGAAATTTAGCAACAAAATCACAAAATATTTAAAGATGGCATATCTTTAGAATTCCTGACCTGATAAAGTTCGTCAGACAAATTTCTACATATTATTTCTTTAAAAACTAGTTGCTCGCTTGGCCAGCCGCCTAAAATACCTGTTATGAAAAAAGGAAATAACATATAAATGATTGTAATGATGAGTACAGTTAATGTAAAATTCATAAAAATGTTTAATATTTCTAATCAGATATCTCATGATTATCACGCGTTTTAACTCAATCTTACGGATTGAAAATTTCTATATACACCTTCCTGCATTTGTGGAGGAGAAAAATTAAATTCTAAATAATAGTTAAGGAATAGTTCATGCTCAGTTGAAAGAAAAGTTATCAAAGTTGAGTCAATACATCATTGTATAATATATCACTTCAATCAACATTCTCGGTGAAAAGGAGAATAAAAAAAAGACTTTGCCTTAAAATATTATGTACATTAAGAACACTTTTTCTTAACTACAATAAAGTTATAAATATTCACACTTACAAATTCGATGTATTTCAAATTAAGGAAAATTCAGAATTACAGAAATTAGATAATATTTGAAAAAATAAAATGATGAACTTAAATTAATAATAACTCAGTTTGTTCCTTGAAAATATTGATGTTGTTTTGAAATAACAGATTTATTCAACTTGGAAGATAAATTAAAGTTTTTATGCTTTTCGGAAAGGCATCGTTTTGAGAACTGGCTTCTCTCGATGTCGTGTGGGAAATCTTACATTCCATGCAGCACTTCCTAAGTCCTTAGATGATAAATACACCGTAGCGTAATGTAATGACGTCAAATATTTTGCGAAAGTTATTGTTCTTATCTGAAGAGATACTCTAATAAGGACGTTTCTAGCCCGAAAAGTATTAAAAAATACCTATTGTTTTAAAATTTCTCACTTTTATACGCTATTTGTTATTCATATACAGTTAATTATATATACAGTTTCAAAGATAAATTTAAGATCATCGTATAGAATGCTGCTGTCAAAATCAGAAATTTGTCAGCCCAGATGGATGATAAATGCTATGTAGCGTACTGAAGCATGACATGAAAAATGGGAACACTACACTACAAACATTTCTGAAGTCAAAAATACCTCCTCTTACGAGAAACAGACATCCTGGCTATATTTTATCTAGCCAATAAAATGTCATTAAATTCGCAAACCTCTCCAGTAACACAGAGGATACAACAAGAAAACCTGTAACTCATTCTTCTTCTATGAACCTTTACATATATTATCATTATCATTATCATCATCATCATAATCATCATCATCATCATAAAGTGAAGAAGAACAAGGCCCACCGAACACCAGATACTTGCCCAAACGATCCGTATTATATTTCAAAAATTCTCTCGCCCAGTGCCTCATCCTTTTGTTTCAGTTGCAGTTAGCTCGCGCAGCAAATGGTGGAAAAAACTGGAGGATTGGGGATGTCTCTCCGAGAGAAATCGGGAGAGGGAGAATTTAAGGCGGGCAAGCACTGTTAGCTCTCCCGCGTGACAAGTGGAGCGGTTGAACGGGTGTCAGCCACGATTTTTCTCCTCGAGTTCTAGAAGCAGAATGCACGGGATTTTTAAAGTTCATTGCAGACGACACTACTCGGAAGAAGGGGACTACCTGCAAATTCTAAATCTCTCGAATTCACAGAAGTTAGGAAAGTTATACACCTATACCGACTCATCTTTCCATTCCCTGCAACAGCTTATGTTACGTCATCACTCATTAATCAGCTATTTCAGAAGCATGATAAATTGTCTGAGACTTGTCAGTCTATTCGGAATAAGATCTTTAGTATTCAAATTAGAGTTACATATTGCTTAACTAACTACCTACCATTTCTACGTTTATTTTTATATTTTTGTTTAATTAATTAATTATTTTTTGATTCTAGACTTTAAGAATCAAGTGCTAGGCTTTCCATTTTCCACGCCGCATTACATTTCGTTACGCTACCACAGTATTAAAAAATCATGCGGAACGATAAACACTTTTAGTTTAGCTAGGTGACACTAATTTACATTTGCCTGTCAAATTATAAGAATATATTATGAGAGGGAAAATGAGACATTAAAAAAACAAATAAACTTTTCATAATTTTCAAGTTATTTTAGTTTTATTAATATATTTATTAAATGTAATTTGTAATATAACTAACACTTTTTTTATAAGCGCTTATAACGTTACTATCTCTTAAACCCTAAGTTATGTACTTGGTTATAAAATAATACTTAGAATCCACCTGAAAATATTACAATTTCTGTTAATAATATACACTGTGTTGCAAACAAATGCATGCATCCAGAAAAAATTTAGCCAGAATTACGAAACCTGACAGCAGTATACAGTTTCAGCAGATAAAAAAAAAGATCAAAAAGTGGGACTGAAAAGCATTTTATTTACGATTAACAATACAAAGAAAATGAAAATCAGTAGGTGATAAAGCCACCCCTCGCAGTATTACAAGCCGATACTCGATTGGGCACGGAGTATATTATGTTGCCAAATCGTAAATTGTGCAACAAATGGAGCAATTGATCAGCAAGTAGACAGCTGAATTTGTCTGCCCAAAATGCCCCAAACTTGCTCGATAGGCGACAACTCGAGAACATTAACATGCCGAAGACATTGTTGGGAAAGTTGTGTTGCATGTAGCCGTGTATTTTCCTGCTGGAAAATAGAAAGCAAACGACCTGCTAGCATAGACAATACAATCGGTAACATATGGTACACTAGGCCACTCATTTCTCCGTCTCCACAACCGTATGTGGCGATCATTAGCATTGAGAGAAAAGCGTGATTCATCTCTGAAGATCACATTTTTTCAATCGGACAACGCCCAACTTGAGGGAAAACAACACCATGCAAAACAACACTGTTTATGTTGGAGTGTCAATGACAAGCGTCTCGGATGTGACATCTGAGTCCAGCGTCACCTAGACCCCTGCGAATCGTATCCCTGGGTATCCCGAGATCATTGCCAGTTGGCAAACGGCGCTGAGTCGATGATAGCGTAATTGCTGATGGGGACGTGGCAGGTGTTCTAATTGTGCGGTCATCTCGCGCACTGGTGGTCTGGGGACATCCAGAAGCAATATGGCAGATGACTATACCTTCGCTAAGCCTCTGATTCCAACATAGGACAACGACGATATCGCTTCGACAAATATGCAGGCTGATGCCCCTGCTCGATGAAGCGGTTTTTTTAGCTCTTTGATGAGGCCCTTCTTAAAGTCTGACAACGGTTCGTAACGCCGTCGAGTACATCTTAAAGGCATCTTTCGTTACTCTGGCGTGTATCCAAGCCGTTAGCACGGTTGTAAATGATCCTTGACTTGACCATAAGTCGAATGGAGTAACGGAAACAAAGCTCCCTTTACTCCGTATGTGTTATAAAGTATGTTTTAAAATATCATCACTTGAATGCATGCTGCTTCTGCTCTTTTACATTTTACCAGTAGCGCATTTCAGGCGCGCGTTGTATCGCTGGACAATACTGATTGGTGCTGCAATTTTATTTACACAGCTCGCCAAATTTCATTTGCTTGCCGAGTTTCGTAATTGTGGCTCAATTTTGTCTGGGTTCATTTTTTTTTGTAACATAGAGTACTTAATTGTTATAATTTGTAGCAAAAAGCTATATTTCATTATCTTTCCGGTAATTTATCTATTGAAGAACAGAAAGATGGAGGATAAGCTGTTGAAAGTACGGTTCAGAGAAGAACAGCAGTTGAAAGACCGTTTCATATTAACAAGCTACGGACGATTTATTAATTTGCCTTCTCTAATGTAAAATGGTGTAAAATAAACGTAAAAAAGTTGAATAATTATTAAACCCCTCACTTTACGATGCACAATTACATTTAAAATTGCTGACCCTATAAATGGTTGAATAGTTTTAAGGCCTCTCAATACTAGTAGTTTGATCCGGGTTCGAACCCAGCTGAAGAGGTTGGTGCACTGGGCGTTTTTTTGTGGTTTTTCCCCTATGCGACGTGATTATGAGCATTCTCTTGAAAGGACTTCCACAAAGGTATATTTCCTCTTAACAGTTAGGCCTCGTATTCAAATAACTAACATTTTATAGTTACAGTTAACCCCCAGAACAATATTTTTTTCCGTTTATGCTACGGATTGTATACTTCCTTCATATATTTATTTCTCAATAAATACCTTATAAACCGAAAAATGATCTAAAATTTAAACCAAATATAAGACACCTGCCCCTCTCAAACTCCAGACAGTCCGAGATGAATAGTTACCATTGACCGAATCCGGAATAAGAACGCGCGTAGGGATATCTCCAGAAGAAACCTCCGTGTTAAATCGGCCGTGGAAATTGTCCCCTTGCTTTCCATTTAACCGCCCAACGCCTCCAGACGCCGCTCTTTTGAACTGCCTTCGCGTAGAAAAAGAGTTCCCATCACTTATTCGGCAGGATTCCCTTTTTTATTCTTGTATCTGTCTTTATTTTATAGCTCTTATTAAACTCTCGCACACTTACACAAGGTCTCGAAAAGTGACTCCATTTTTGTCCACTCTAAATACTGTTCAAAACGTCTAAAAAAAGGCGGGAAACTACGACTGTAGTGCCATCTTTTGTTTACGTCAGAACAGTTATTCCAGAATTTCAATCATCTGAATTGATTTAAATTGATGTAAAATTAGACATTCTATTTATTATTTCGGATACTTCAAATCTTTTTGTTTATTCAAATATTTATCTCCCAAAATTAAAAGCCTATTATGAAAATTAAAAATTGAATAATGATTATAATATTTGTTATTTTTCCTGAATAAATGCGACCCTGAATTTAGTTAATTAGAAGCAGGCTATAGGTTATGAAAATAATTTCTGCATTTAGCATGCAGAGAAAACAAAATTGCACAAAAATTGTTATATGCTTTTTAATTAAATATTCAGAGTCTCAAAACATCTCTTAATACTTCAGCTTTCGATTTTATACGGCTTTAGTACTAAACCTTTGGAGATGAATTATATAGCTATTATATTTACGAACTTTATTTGTCCGTTAATGAGAAAGTGTTTTCTAAAAATAATAGAATCCAATATAATTTAACTCACAAAATTATAAAACATATAAGAATCATTTATACAAAATTTATGCTGCACTTATTGTATCTCGTATTTTGGACACAAAAATCATGTTACTAATGATAGAAAGGCGTGGTTAACCTACTCGTTTTCAGTAAGTTGTCTCAGAGCCTGTCGTCTGTCTGGAAACAAACTAAATTACTTTTAAGAATATATGGGCAAAACATTTTAATTTAATGCTTTTAAATATAGTTTTTTATTCAACGTTATTAATGTAATGTATTTAAATAGGTTTTAAAAAATTTTTGAATGTATTTTTTTAAATATTTACTTTTGCATATTTATCCCAAATTTATTTTATTAAGACAATAAAAATGTATTTATTATTTATACAGTGGCTCCCAAAGTGTTCGTACACTTATGCTTTTCATTGAATTAGGGCTGTATCCATTAATTAAAAGTAAATTTTCTGAATGAGATTTTAATAATAAAATCTATAATCTATTCGTAACAAAATTACATGAAATATTTTTTAAATATAGCGAAACTTTAATTTTAATAAATTAATAATCAAAAAATGACAAACATTTTATCTCACAAAACTCTTCGTACACTGAAATATTTTTGAATAAAATCAAAATTAGAACTATCGTTTGCCACTTTTTTTAATTTTTGAATTGTGGTGGCATTAAAAAACGTTTTCTTTAATTTTTTATTGTTTACGTCATAATATTCTATTTATTATTGAAAAATGTGTCGCAGTCGTAAAGAAATTACAAACAGCATTCGAAAGTTGATAATTTTTCACCATAGTAGTGGTAAATCGATTCGAAATATTGCTAAATTAGTTAATTTATCCCATTCTGTAGCGCAGTATGTGATAAAACGCTTTAAAGAAGAAAATCGGATTAAAAACAACGTAAGAAAAGATCGACCGAGAAAATTAACTAAACGTGATGAGAGATTTATTATTAGAAAATTTGTGAAAAACCCACGTTTGAGTGCTGTAAAAGTTTCTGCAGAATTTAATACAAAGTTTTCTACTTCAATTTCACCTGAAACTGTTCGACAAATTCTCAGAGAAGCTGGATTACATGGGCGTTCTGCCCGTAAAACATTTTTTGTTAGTGAGAAAAACAGAAAGCTTAGGCTTTCATTTGCAAAATCAATGATAAATACACCCGAAACGTACTGGAATAATGTCCTATTTACTGACGAAAGCAAATTTAACATTTTTGGTTCTGATGGTCGAATAACTGTAAGGACAAGAAAAAATGAGGAACTTCATTCTAAGAACTAGGAACAGTTAAGCATGGCGGTGGAGACGTTTTTGTGTGAGGGTGCACGGCAGTATCAGGACTAGGTAATTTGGTATTTATTGATGTCATTCTCTTTATTTAAATATTTTATGAGACCATTTAAAATCATCAGCCCAAAATTTGGGTATCGGAAACAACTTTATTTTTAATCATGATAACGATCCTAAGCATACGGCTCTCAACGATCGCCTGTGGCGTCTCTATAATTGTCCACAGCTTTTGAAAACACTACCTCAGTCGCCAGATTTAAACCCCATAGAACATATTTGGAAAGAACTGCAGGTTAGAGTACGAAAACACGACATCAAAACGAAAAGCGAACTCAAAACAGTCATGATGGAAAAATGGATGAACATTGATACAAACATTACCCAAAAAACAAAACAAAAAAAAAAAGCTAGCAAAATCTATTCCCAGATGTTTAAAAGCTGTTGTTGATGCTAAAGGATATCCTACTAAATATTAATTTAACGAAAAATGGAAATATTTACTAATATGTCAAGATTGTTTTGAAATGTACAAAGACTTTTGTGAGATAAAATGTTTGTCATTTTTTTATTACTAATTTCTTAAAAATAAAGGTTCGCTAAATTTTAAAAATATTTCATGTAATTTTGTTACAAATAGGTTATAGATCTTATTATTAAAATCTCATTCAGAAAGTTTACTTTTAATTAATGGATGGAGACCTATTTCAATGAAAACCATAAGTATACGAACACTTTTGGGAGCCACTGTATATCATTATTTATATTTATCCCCGATTCATCAATAAATAAACAGTCATTCATTAGATAAGCAACAAAATCAATTTTATTTATACATTTGCTGAAGAATTCTGCATGTTGAAATCCCGAGTGGAGGGAAAAAATAGTTTACATCATTTTGTTGTAGCTGTTTCTTATAGCAAGAAAGCAAGGTTCATTTACTGAAAACTGAACAGCTAAAAAAAGGATCTAAATGGTATATAAGTTACATTTCTCTATAAAAACCTATTATTAATAAGCCATTTTTTTCATATTTCTTTAGCTGTTTTTATTTCATTTGCTCCTTATTTTTATTTTAGTTATTCTTGTTTTTTTCTTATCCTTATTTTAGATTTAAGTATTGTACTAAATATATTATTTTAAAATTAATTGTCTATCATCGCATCAGGGAATTTTTTTCACATTTCTAAATTAATTTTAAGATTTAAATTCATTTATCTTATAAAACTGATTAGCAAATTAAAAAATGGAACAGAGATTTCAGAAATGCGAAAATGAGGAAGCGCAATATTTTTGAATTGATCATTGTGCAGAGGGATTTCCATTCCCCTTGAAAAATTAGAAACGTTCTGTGGAATGAACAACGATTTTTATTGTTTTAACTGTTAAATTTACTTTTTATTTACTTATCATTTAAAAATTCCAAATCTTGATTTCCATAATAGTAATACTAATACTACCTAATACTACGTAAATATCAATCTAATGCTATACTAATCTAATACTATCTAAATATTTAAATCGCAATAGTATTGGGATTTAAATATTTAGATAATTTTCCTTCACATTTCCTAGGACGTAATCTAATAATCATTTACATATTCTCTTTCAAATTAAATTTGTAATATTTGCAGCTTTAGCACAAGGTTTTACATTTAAGTCCTTTTAAAATAAATTTTGAAATTTCTTAATTTTATGTTTTTCTTCTGGTATTTCTTCATAAATTTTATTATTATCGCTTCTTATGTTACATCTGACTTTTTAAAATTACCTTCAAAGAAATTTAGTTTTTGAGTTTTTCTCGAAAAAACTGAACTGTAAAGTAGGCTAGCTCGCTCTTTACTTTTTAAATATTATTCGTATCAATCAAATCGAATTTCAAAAATATCATTGCTTAAAACGAGTTGCAAGTAAATTTTGGGCCATGGCACTAAAAGCCAATATCTCTGATAAACATACAATTGTATTTGTCTTATTATTTGCAAAAGATGTGATATTAAACATGTTGAACAAATCAAATATAATCTCGGTCTTAGAATTATAATCATAGGTCTCAAATTTAAAAATACTTTAATGTCTCAATAACTCGCATGCCAGATAAGGCTTCTCTAAACACAATAGTATAAGCACTGCAGAGTTGGAACACCTTCAGTTACATGACTTCAACAATACCGATATTAAAATCCTTGATACTGTTACTAAAACTCAAGACAGATTATTTTAAGAATCACTGTTCATGTTTAAAATGGAAATATCATTACCCGTTTGGGCTGAACACATATATTCAGCGTCACAAAGAATATACAAATTCCTCAACTTGTTGCCAATTTCTTATTTTTTGCAAAACAAAAAACAGATAGAGGTAAAAGACGAGGTACAAACACAATAAAATGTTTTTTACCTGTAAAGAAAAACATTTCTGAATTCAGCAAATTTCGCAAAAAATCTGATTATTAACTGGTTGCACACTTTTAACAGTAATTTCTTAATGTTCATAACCAACTTTACATTTTTCAATTTCAATATCCTAAGCATAATATTTTTAAGGACAGGATATTGGTTTTATAACGGCGAAGTTTCAAATCAAAAAAAGAAACACAAATAAATATTGCTGCAAAATTACTTTCCTTCATCCTAAATACGACCAAATTAATTTCCATAAAATCTTTTAAAAAAAATCACCAAAAACTCTTCCTCGCAATTATAGCACGTATCATACCATCTTTCAAATATCAAAAAGCTTTAACCCATTGGATAACTAACAACCACGATCTAGATCCTACTGCAGCTTGTTACTGTACAGCGCCAGAATATTTTCCGTTTCTCAGTTAACACCATAAGCACGTCGTCGCAGGTAATTTAGACATTGAGAACTTAAAATCTAAATTACGTGCGAAGTTCTAAGAAAGATTATGAAATTAGAAAATAAATTTAGGCTAATTTACAACATTAAAAACTTTCACTGCCTAATAATACTGGAATTTACCTCAATGAATTTATTATTAAAACAGCCTATATACTTAATCTATCAAGTAATACATTCTTAGAATAGAAAGAAAAAAATTAACAAAATTGAACAACAGATTAATAAACTTTCGGGAAATTCAATAGAAACAAAACTAAGCACAAAATCCAAACCCTTAAACAAACATTTACTATCACAAAAACAGGTAATGCAAGTAATAACTTCAGTATTATTTGAAAAAAATATATTACAGCCAGCTGAAAGAAGCAGAACTCAGTCAACCATTTACTTATAAAAAAAAACCACTGATAAAGAAACCTCCATTATAAACAACCTTAAATACTTTTACCGCAAGCTTAAAATTTCAATTTCTACTAAAAACAAATTTTATAAACTCTACCCTCTTCCCAAATTTTATAAAACACCACTTAAATCCAGATTTATAGCCAAAGTCACTAAAAATTATGAAAACCACACTGACTTAATTGGACAACAGCTTCAAAAGGCTAATGACGTGGTTTTTAAAGCTTCTAATAATACAGCAAAATTTTTGTTGGAGCATTATAGTAACTCTTTAATTGTTTCTACTATTAAAGAACTAGATATTAACTATTATGATTTCGAAAACTTGTATGCCACTCTTAAGAAATTTATAATAGTCTATTGCAACTTCCAACATTATTTCTAGAAATGCTTTCAGTATTTACGATAGATAAATGGGAAACATATCTCAATTACACACTGTTTAACACAGGGGAGGGCAGACTTTTCCAGGGTACGGGCTACTTCCAATTTTTTCAAGGTGTTGCGGTCCACCTAGTGGCTTAGATTTGGTGTTCTAAAAAATGATCTGCAACATTTATTATAACTTAATTATAAATACTTAGTTAAAGTTACTTCAAAAGTTCTTCTTAGGTTCTGAACTACGTGCTTTTAAAATGATGTTATTTTGAAGGAGAAAACCTTCGTTTTCCTCAATAGATAGAGAATATATAATTTCAGTTATTTCACATCAGCATTGCTAAACGGGTAACACATCACAATTTGGTTCTAGTCTAGTAAATTCTTGAAAGCGTCTTTCGAATTCGGACTGAAGTTTTATTATTTCATCATAATATTTCTCTTTGATTAATGTACCTGCACTTTTAAACAACTTGTCAAAATATTTTTGAAATTTTTTTGTTCATACTTCATCACCTGAGAAGATATTAGCCTTAACTTGCTCTTGAAAGTATTAACAAATCCATTCAGTTCTACTATAGTTTGAGTTTTTTCCTTGCAAATATAAGTTCAGTTCATTATAGATGGCTTGTTATATCAACAACAAAAGCTAAATCCATCAACCGAACATCATCACTAAATTCAATTCCCAAAAAAACTTTTACCTCTTGTAGCAGGTCCCTGAATCTTTGTATTTTGGTACCCTGAATCTTTGTATCTTAGGTCTTAATATAAGCGGTCACCCCAAAATGACTTGGCGGTCCACCGGTCGATCGCAGCAGGGTCTTAATGCCCAACCCTGGTTTAACAACTGTGTTAAATTCTCGAAACAGCTTTCTAGCCTCTTCTTGCTCACTACAGAATTTCAATTTCAACAATGCCTTGACCAAGCGAGTTAAAATTTTAAACTAAACAGAAACATTGGCAATATAAATACTTTTATGATTCCACAGAAAAAATCCTAATCTACCCTTCTTGCTCAAAAATTAACAAAACCAATAAAAAAATCCGAAAGGTTTCAGATTTAAATTACGTCCAAAGAGGCGTTTCTTTTTAACATTTTGTGTGTTACCTTTATTTATTAAATATCATGTTCTTCGCACTTAAACTATAAAATTCAGTTCAAGAGCAATACCGCAAAATAATTTTAAAATGAGCGTATCATTAGAATTTACGATACACGGTCTCGCGAGCTCGAGATAAAAATGTTTTTTCTGTACAACGTTGCCATTGCTCGCTTTGAAATCCTTGAGTTTGTTATTCGTTTCTTTAAAGTTTTACAAAATATGAAATCAATAGTAAAACAAATTCCAAATTTCAAATTTGGGCTTTTAGATGCCCATATTTAGGCGGAAACCTTCAATATTCAAAATTTGATGACTCTAGATATCGTTGTTTTATCACAATGCGAAAAACATACATACATTTGTGCAGCTTCTTCATTATTTAATTTCATTAAATATAATACAGAACGATAATATTTGGTGGCAACAATTTGAAAAGTGAAGCAACGCTTTTAGTGAATCAATGCAAAATACCAAAACGAAATTAATAGTCCTTCTGGGCAAACTGCCCCTTTGGACTAAAAATGAGCAACAAATAGACTATCTTGATCTACATGTAATTAACTACAAAAAAATTAAAGTTTATGGTAAAAGAAGAGTCTTTAATTTGAATCCAATTACATTTATTACCTGGAAATCCAATATATTAACAAGAAACACAATACTCAATCTAATCAATAGAATTAAAAAAAACATCTGTATAAAATTTGAAGACCTTAAAAGGTGAGATTATTTCACTTAAATTTAATCTTAGACTAGCAAGCTATGATTATCTGAAATATAAAAGGAAGACAAGAAAGTATGATTTGTTAGGATTAGAGATTTGTACATTTTATAATTAAACTGCAAAATTTATTGTAATCTAACTGTGTTTTTCTGGCCTCTTTCCTGTTTAGATGTAAAACTCTCTTTCCTGTGTGTCTGTTTACATGTATTTCCTTTCTCATCGACTTTCAGCCAGAGTTGATTTTAAAATTATTACTCTGAATTTCTTAATTAATTTTGTTTAACCACGCCAAACAGTTTTTGCTGCAGACTTTTTATGTTTTACTTTGCTATATCATGCCAACGCAGAAAGAGGATTTATGTCCAAACCCCCATCCTGTCTCATTTTCGTCCCAATAGAGAAAGAGCTAGAACCAAAATGGACTCTCCCAAACTTTACTCATGGCAACCCTTAGCAGCATCAAGCAGGATGCTGTGAACGCGCCATTTTAAAAACCGTCCTAAGGTAGGATAATAAGTGAGTAAAATTTAAAATTAATTCTAGCCTTAATATGTAAAAACCTGTTGTTAAGAAGGCATTGTTTTTTATATTTCTTTAGTGTCTTTTATTACACTTGCTTCTCATTTTTATTTCATTTATTCTCATTATATTTGCATTTATCCTTATTTTAAATATAAATATTGTACTAAATATCTTATATTTGCAACTCTTTGTCTATCATTGCGCCGGGAAATTTATTTCACATTTCTAAACTAATTTAAGACTTAAATTCAGGTATTTTATCAAAATGATCGGGAAAATTTAAATTTAGGTTAGAGATTTTGTTCAGAAATTAGACGAAGCGTGATTCTTTTGAATTGTTCAGGATTGTATAAAAAGATTCCCAATTCCCCTTGAAAAGTCGGATGTTTCTGTGGAATCAGCAACAATTTTAATTGTTTTAATTGTTTAACTTCACTTTTGATTTATTTAGCATTTATGAATTTCAAATTCCAAATTTTGATTCCCACAATAGTACAATTTTACTAACTAAATTTTCTTTCATATTACCAAGGGGATAATTTAATCATACGTGTGTGTGTAATATTTTAGAGGTTCGAAGTCGTAGTACGTTGATAGAAGAAAGTTCTCTAGAGAAAAAGAAATCAAATCACTTTTTAGTCAGGGCGAGAAGCTGCGTAGATCTACTGAAGTGAAAAATCCCAACTGGCTTGATGCGTTTTACACTTATAAGGTATTTTCCCCCTCCTTTCTGGGTGCCTTCGTGGTGTAACAGTAACAGATTGCCAGTTGTTTCCAATGAAGTTTAATTTGGTAATATTTTTTTTACATATTTTGATATCTTATATATTTCCTCTTCTAAGGGAGAAAAACGATTGGCGAGACAAAAGCCATTTAAAACAAGCGGTAGTGTGTTAGCAAAGGAAGAGAAATTTTTATAGAACATTTACAATACTTATAATTACAATGAGAAAGAAAATGATGGGCTTCAGGGATACAACGTTTAGGTTTTGCTGCAGTCCTTCATTTGCTTCATGAACTTTCTCATATTTAAATATAGAAAAACATAAAGAAATATAATTTAGAAATAGAGGAGCAAAATATTATAGGAATTGGAAATAGAATTAAAGTTCGACTTGAAAACCTATAAGAGATTAGTTTGTAAAGTTCTTGAAATATTGTTGAAACATTTTGTCAGATATTTTGGGCTGCCAATCATTCAGAACATTCAGAGCTCTTGAAAATGAATCTTAAGAACACATGATAAATTTAACAATCAGTTGAAAGTCTCATAAAAGTCATGGTTGTAATCAATACGAAATCAAAAAATTTCTAGTATATAGTTATAAAACTGCATTTTACGCAGTATAAAACAAATTCAGATTTTATTACTGTACAGCAATGCAATACGTAATATATAAAAACAAACAAAGTACAATGTAATAATAAACTGTGAGAAAAATGGCAAGTCCTTTGCAAATGTATCAAAGTGACTATTTGCTAATAATTGTTCGATGCTTAAATATAATTACACATAAAAACCTCTGTCCATTATAAACACTAACTGGTTTTAGTAATGTACGAGAAAATGAATGTTCAATTTAGTTTTATGGCCATAAAAATACTTTTATATTAAGTACTTGTAATACAAATAAATACACAAAAATTAAAATTCGAGTTAATAAAGAGGAGTAATTTGTAACTTCAAGTTATGGCTCAGAAATTTAACAAACAGAACTGGCCATTACCCTTCCATAATAATAATAATAATAATAATTATAATTACAAAACAATTAAAATGTATGTGTTGTGTGTGTGTGTATGTATAGTAACATTTTGTGCCGAAACTATGGTCAGAGGAATGAGGAATGTGACTGGTGGAAAAAAAATGCTACTACTCAATCAGTTCATGACCACAGCTGACTTTATAGTACGCAGCTCACATTTTAGATAATAGAAGAAGAAGCTTATCTAATAGACGTAACTTTCCCAGGTAGAGCGGGCAGGCGAAAACGTAATGCGTGTTAACTGCATTCCCCTTTATAAACTCAGAAAGTCTTTGTTTCAATCATGAGCAGACATTGGACAATAGTTTCTTCAGTGCAGAGAAATTGTGAAACAAAATGGTGCAAAACGTATTCTTGAAGAGATGATGTATTTAATTAAAATTTATGACTTTAAAGGTCTTTGCCAATTGGCTAAGTTTAACTTGTTAATAAATTTTTAAATGTTTATTCACATTTTGATGTCTTACATACGGATATTTATTGTTGCGCGCGTGTACATTGAATGCACAAGTCCGATAATAGGTCAATAAGAAATTTATTTTTAATAAAAGAAATATTTCGAAACTCTGGAATTTTGCACAGAAATATTACCAGAAATGTTCACAGTATTACACAGTATAACCAGTAGTTACACTTCAAACTACTAAAAGCGTTAAATACAAGGCAATGCAAAGCACATTAGAGAGGAAGATAACTCAGATATCGATATCAGAATATTTTCGAAACGATAAAATTGTTCCTAAGGAAACGAAATAGAAACACGACTTTAAATATTCAGTGACAATTCAATAAATACTCTTAACCCTTTTTGTACCCGCTTTGAAAATGATTTTGAAATGCTCGGTTTCCCAATAATTATAAGTTTTGGAGCAGTTGTAAAGCATATTTTACTGCCTTCGAACCCGTATTGGTCGTACCTTTCAATTCAGTAATAAAGATGCAATTTTCAAGGCAACTATAGCTTACAAACATGTAAAGCTCACAACATTACAAAATACTTGACGAAAATTATAGCCAAATATTATAAAGTACAAATCTATCGACGAAGAAAAAAAATATTAATAATTTGATGGCCAACCGTTTTGAGTTACCGAAAGCAATTGGAAATGTTCCTTCAGACAATTTATTTATCATACTTTCAGAAGACGAAATTATTGAAAACTTGATAGTCATGAAAATGTATCGATTGTAGAATAATGAAGTGAAGATTTTGTAATTTAAAGTTCGTTGACTACTCAATTAGCAAAAGAATTGTAGAGTATATAAAAGAGGAAGGAGAAGACTTAACTAAAAGCACTAATTTTATTCAGGTTGTTGTATTAAACAGAATTACGGAATGCACCAAAAATTAAATATATAAAGGATATAATGCCGTAGAAATAATGATTATTTATATTCTACGAAATGATGATTTTTAAAAGAGCAGACTCTAAAAACCAGGTGAAAAAGCGTATTTCAAATGAATTCATGTACTGTCAATAACGATAATTTCAAGGCGAAAACTGATTAAATGCAATTAAAGAATGTTAACAAATTTATTAAGTAAGAAATACGACTCTCAAAAATTTGCTTGCAGAATCCTATATGTATTTCCCCCTATTCCTGAATACATTCATTTACACGAAAAAACCATTTCGAGGCATTATGCAGTTTTAGTCTGATTATCAGGCACATTGAATAATGTGGCATCACTAATGGTTCCGGATTATCGGGTTTTTACTATGTATGCAAAGTATTTTTTGATTATTTGAAAGGAGAAAAGTAGTGGCAAAAGGCATTACATTTCAGTCTCTTGTATGATCAAAGCGAAAGATATAGATAAGGAAACCAAAAAAATTAAAAAAAAAAAACGTAGTAGCTACCTGAAAAATTCAGATTATAATCATTTAACATCAAAAAAGAGTTTACTCCCAAAATTTAGAATGAAGTTATAGAGACATTAAGTATTTTTTGAAAGCAGAAGAGATGAAAAATGGGCAATGTTCTCGCCGGGACTGGAATCTCACTCACGGATCTCGCCGAGCGTGCTGACCACTACACCACCAAGACATCATAACAAGGCGGGAGAAATACCTTGTAAAGTTTAAAAAAATATACATTAAAAAATTAAAGCGCCTTCTTCTTTTTTATTTCTAGAGTAAAGGCTATTAGTCTCGAACCTCAATTTTTCGTTGAATCGCTTTCGTATCGTATCACTGCTGATGTCCAGATGTCATTTTGAGAGATGCTATGTCCCCAGTTAACTGAAGAAAAAAAGCTTTTATCACGTGAAAAACGAATGAGAAAATTACGCGAATAAAATAATAAACAAAATCGGAACAACGAAGAATATTGGTCTAAAAACCAAACGACCTACAAAATAAACAATTCGAATACTCATTCTCACAAGACGAAGAGCGATCACTTTTAGATGGCTTAACCAGTTCAGATCCCTCCCTCTTGATCTGACTTTTGCTTTCAGATTCCAGTTCAGTATTTAAAATACGTTTAATCTGAACATTTACGACACATCTATTATTTTACAAGAAATCCTCAGAAATTCAGGAAAAAGAACATAACCATCCCATATTTTGAACAAGCTTCTCAATACAAAAACGCCAAATAACAGAAAAAGTACACGCATACTGTGAAATCATTCCATACTAAATGAACCCCCACGAAGAGACTTTTGTACTCGTTTCATAAATAAAAATACTCCATCTTTCGAGACGTATATTTGTGAAGTTTTAGTGCTAGTTAGCTCGCGGACGAGGCTTGCAATAAAATGTCCAGCAAATGAAAGATCAACAATTTCCACAGTTTTACTGATATTTTCACAGACAGCATTGAATTCGCGTAGTGAAAGCAACTCCTTCGAGGTACTGGCATCTTGAAAGATTTAGTAGATAATCGGATTCTGAATATCTTTTAGAGTAAAGTGATCCAAGCGCCATCTGTTGTTGACATTTTAAAGATCTAAACAATTACCCTTAACATTGCAATTTGCTAAAACATTTTTCTTTTCAGAGGATAATTACCTTCCTATTCATAAAACTGAAGTAAAGCAGACAGCTAATAATCACGTTGTTCTTACTTTATCTTTATAAAATAAAAATAAAGCAGAATGAAACAAAATTAAAAAGATCTACCTTGAGAAAAGCATTATTTTATTTTTATTCTTTTCAGCAAATCGTTAGTTGTCTTCCTAGCCCCCTAGATCAAAGAGAATCGAACAACGATTTAGAGTGAAGTAAAAATGCGGATCTTCTAAAATGATATATAAAACGTGCTTGCCGAAGTGATAGTCATTCTATAAATGAATGGGAAGGAGTAGGAGGTACTGCCGCAGGACGTGACTGGGATGTTAAAAATGAAGCAGCAGCAGAATAAAGATAAATGAATTGAAAGAAGGTGATTATAAACAGGGCCAAATGCTTTCTAATTTCGAAAGAGATTTTATTTGTTACTGACGCACGAAAGGGTCTCGTAGTTTTTGACGTGAGAAACGTCTACATATTCTGTCCACGCTTCGCGTATACTACAATACGCTATGCTATAATAGCACTCTTAATCTCGCAGACGAATATGTTACCAATGCAAACAGCTGTTGTAAATCATGTGAAAGAAGAATTTTAATGAGGAAGACTGGCGAATTGCCAACTCTAAAGAAATTTATGTTTTAAATTATAGTATTGCATTCCTTAAGTAGTACTGAAAGATTTAATTAAATTATGATAAAATATTAATTAAATTTTTAGATTTCTGGTAAAAGAAATATTTATAATCGAGTATTTATATTTTTCATGCTATGTTAGTTTACGTCGAGTTATTACGTTATGCTATTTATAGAATTAAATATCCAATCGGCTTGGAAAAAATGCAAAACCAGGACTTACTATTTTCAGAGTGAAAAATTACCTTTCAGTTTATAAATTACGTTATTTATAAATCCTCTATTGCAGTGGTTCTCAACCTTTTGACTACGCGTACCATCTAAACAAAAACTGAAAATCATTGGTATCACCATTACATTTTACAATGATTACTTTTCAATTTCTCAATAGAAATACAAAAAAACGTATTTTGCCATTTACGCAATTTATTGGCTATTTGCATTCAAATGTGCACTCATAAAAATATTACATTAAAAATTAGTTACCATTTTAATTATCAAAATTTAAGTTGTAATAATATAATTCTGAAATTTAGTGTGAAATTTAAGCCTGTTCAATAGAGATCAGTTGCTTTATGTTTGGTTTTATTTCACTTCGTTTTAACCGTAAATTAGGATCCACTTTAATTTTTTTTTCCAAATATAACAAGGAAGAAAATCCTTGTTCACCCAAATAGGTTTCGCAGAAAGCCAGTAAAAATTTAATAGCTTCATTTGACATGCCTTTTAAATTCTTTTTTTCGGTTCAGCCAAAAGTTAACAAGTGTTTTATTTTTTAAATCTTCATTTAGATTTCAATCGCCAGAAATTTCTATCAATTGTTCTTTTTCTTCAAGAGATAAAATTTCAAATACACTTGAACAAAATGTAACTTTCTAATCCAATTTTGCTTTTCATAATCCTAAGGAAAATACGCGTTGAAATTATTTATCAACGAAAAACAATGATTTCTTTTGTCGGATGATAACACTTCTTTTATTTTCAAATTATTTTCGGTTAGAAAATATTCTAAACGTATTAAAAAGCGTAAAATATTATTATCCAATTCTTTGATTATTAGCTCGAGAGTTTTATCATTGCATTTATTTTATTTCTAATGCTAAACAAATTAACACTTTGTCCTTAAAATCTTAAATTTAATTTATTTAACTTCCCAAAAATATCAGCTAAATATGCTAAACGTGGCAACCATAATTCACTAAATAAACAATTTTGGAATTCAAATGTTGAATCAAGGAGGAAAATTTGAATTTCTGAGAAGAGTTCAAAAGGACGATTTAAAAGTTTGCCTCTGGATAATTGCCTTACTTCGGAATGTAACAAAATCATTTTGTGTTCACTGCCCATCTCTTGGCACAAAATCGTAAATATTCCCGAATTTAAAACCCGGCTTTTAATATAATTAACAATTTCGCAGCTTGATTCAAAACAATTTTCAGGTTTTCGCGGATTGTTTTGTTTACTAAAGTTTCACGACGAATGAGGCAGTAAGTAAATTTAGTTTCAGGAGAAACTTCCTTTATTTGAGAAATAACACCAGAATATTTTCCTGTTAAAGCCCGAGCTCTGTCACTCAATACGGCAATGCACTTATTCTAAAGAAAATCGTTGGCAGACATAGAATTACAGACTATTTTAAAAATTTCATTTGCAATTGCTTTATCATGAAGAGATTCACAAAATAAATACTTTTCGGCAAGTTGTTTATATTCTTCGAAACGTATGCAAACTAATAATTGAACAAAGTTAGTTATATCAGTACTTCCATCCAATATTCAACGCGAAGAGCTCAATTTGAATTTCGTCAATCGTCTCAATAGAACGGAGAATACAGAACTCTCCCATTTTTTTTCGCAATATATATTTTCTTATTGTCAAAGAACAATATTTAAATTAATATAAAAGAAGACTCTAAAGTCATATTTTATAATTGTTGTTGTTGCTTATGCTAAGCCCACAAAATTCCTCGTGACAAGGAACGCAAGTTTGCGCCTGTCGTTGGCAATAGCCTTGAACACCTAACAGGTGATAGTGCGATTTGCCTCAGTAACAATATTAATTGTAATATATTATGAAAGACCAGGAATAAGTCTGGACGACTTAGACTACTTGCTGCAATAAACAATGTATAGCGAAACTCCGAATATCCAGACTCCAATCCGAAATACAATTGCCCGGGCTAGAGGTATCCGCATCAATCTGGGCAATCGAAATTCGTATAATCTAGACAGCAGACATTCAGAGCTTTCGTTATTCAGATTGAACACATCTAGGCTGGAGTTATGCGGAGTCCAGATATCCGAACTGCTGATACTTAAAACTCTAAGCATTCGGAATCGAGATGTTTAGAACGTCGATTATTTGTCCTCCAAATATTCATAATTTTGTTTCACAAACTTCTGATGATTAATGTTGGAATTATTCGGATTAAAGATGTGTGAAATTCCAATAATTCGCATCTCTTCGGTGTCTTTTTAAGCCAAGTAAAATTAACCTTATTAATTTTTTGACAGTTTTATTTTTTTCCTTTCGTTGCCAGAAATAATGAAAAAAGATATTAGATCTCCGTCTATTTTTAAGAAGCTGTGAAATTTGAATGTGTGCACGCCAACTGTTCTGTAACGTTTAGGAAATATATGGCAATATACGTATGTTAAGGAAAAAGCATTTATATTATTACATGTAGGCAGTGTACGGATGCTTTTTCTATGAAATATTGATTAACCGCATTGAGTGCCCTGTGTTTAAATGCACACTAATCAGAAGTGATGACGCTACGTTAATTCCTTCTCCATCGAAGAAAAGGTTTCCTAATATTATAACGAGGTTTTGAAATCAATTACTTGCTTGTATTTTTTTGTTGAATGTAGTCTTGTTCATCGTTTGAGATTCTTTATTTTAAAGAATTATTCTTTTACATATATTATTTTTTCCTTTATTCTCCAGGATTACTTCCCACCTCAAGCGTAAAGTACAACACTATTTCTTTACCTAATTTAAGGTTATGTGAATCAACATTGCTTGTACACTCCGTGTGTCCCTGTCAGTTCGTCTGATCTTGAATTTTTCATAGAATTATAGACTTACGGTTCTGACTCACTTAAATGTGTTTGTAGAGAACTGATATTATCTCGGTGCAGGAAACACGAAACATTAACAATGCCCTCACAGGGATTTGAACCCCGGTTTTCCGATAGCCAGCTAGACATGCTTGGAACTGCACTACGAAGACACTCGGTGAGAAGAGAGAAAATTCCTTACATTCTTCCATATTTAAAAAGGACGACTGACGAAATGGGGACCCAATCGCCAAATCCAGGTAGGAAAAATTATAATCCATTGCATTTTAATTTGGGAACCACTAGTTAAATTAATTAGAATTTTTCGGAGGAAGAAACGCTATAAATCTGCGATGAAATTCGAACTCTAGACCTTCCGACTGCTAGCCGGACACACTTCCAGTTATATCACAGGGTTTGAGGTAAGTTAGGAGAAAATTCCTTATACATATTTATTTATTCAATTTTTATTGTTAGCGAGTTTTTTAATGAAGCATCGAGAAAACAAACAATGTGATAATCCAACTATGTTATTTCTATCACCTAATAATCTTTGTTGAACTGAAATATAAAAGTAAACACAAAGTTCACTCCAATTTATTTTCATTACCGGCCTCGGAAGAGTTAGCGGATACTGAGCATTTGATTGAATCGCCATCTGTCGGCGATTTAGCCAAGCAAAACAATAGGCTCTTCAAAAATCAGTGAAACAGAGCTTCAGAATTTCAGATTATCGAAAACACAGCCGGTATGAATATATGAAATTCCGGATAATTCGAGTGCCTTTTTCTTGTAGGTTAAATATGTATTTAATGTATAGGTTAAATATAAATTAATGTATAATTTGATAAAATATAAAGCTAGAGATAATTAAAAATGTATTTTATTTCGACAAAGTTAAATATAAAAAGAAAATAATTGCCGTACGTAATACCGTACGTAATTTTTGCGGTAAAATTATTATATTGAATTGTGTTAAAAATACCTCTCATGAAATGCAAAACTATTGGAAATGCTTTTAAAGTTACTGGATTTGTTAACTTACTGCAAATGATTTGAATTTGAAAGATAAAGATATTACACTTTGCTGGGTGTAATGAAATAAAGAATTAATGAATTAATGAAATGAACTAACTGTGAAAATTGGCTGTGTGTAAAGCGCTGTATATATATAAAGAATAAAAAGCCTCGAGTGAGTTGAGGTTTGTCACTCAGTTGAGGTGACAAACGCTTTCAAGAACAGTGGATGATCTATGCCTGACACGTTAACTTAACCTAGCGAGTGTAACACTTAAAAAAATTTGAGAAAAATTCCTCAAAAATTGAACAATAAAATAACTTTTTATTTATTTTTTTATTTGTAGAACCTAACGATATATCTTGATATTAGAAATTAAAAAAAAAAAGATGATTCAGAAAAATGTTTGGACAGTTACGTTCATTACGCTCTCATCTATAAATAATTTAGTCTCCTAGGCAAATACTGCCACTACGCCAAAACGTAAAATCTTTATCTCCCTTGCAACCGCATAGTCAAGTACTGGAGTGTTGCCATCCATTGAAACTTAAGATTTTAAATTTATTTTTCAAATTTAATTAGTCTTTTATTAAACTCATAAATTCCAGAAGCAATAAACCATTCCTTAATGTCTTAAATTAATCTTCCTTAATAACACATCTGAACTGATATAAAATAAAATACTTTCAATATTCTGTTATATTCAAATGGTATTTTTGTGAGCATTTCATGTTATACTAAATTCACAAAAGGCATTTCTAATACCTATATTACGTATCTAGGAAAAATAAAAATGATTTTTAATATACTGTAAATATTGTATTTCTTGGATTACACGATTACATTTTGATGTGGCTTTTTCCCTTCATTCCCCCCTCTCACAAACGCTTAAAATGGGATATGTCTTAAAACTTCAGATAATTGCTAATTATGCCGCAATATTTTTTTTTTAAAAATCTACCCATTAAGATGTACCGATTTCCTATTAATACCTACAGGCTACATATGTTCCGTAAAGCACAGAGTTTACGTAATATATGTTCTAGATATTCACGTAAATGACTTGTAATTTCAGAACTTTTTTTTAAAAACTGTTCACTTAACTGCATTAGCTTTGTATAATACACTCTTAGACAAAACAAAAACGACGCACCGAGAGGATATAAAGCAAGTTGGGCACAAATTGATATGCATACAGGTTTCGACGGAAAATGCAAAATTTTGCATTTTGGCTGCCGATGAATGAACGGTTGTTGCTACAGCGCATCTGATCTGCGCAACTGACAGGATATTTAAGAGGAGAAATTACGATTTCAGGTCATAAATTCTTCACGAATTTCATTTCGTGTACACTGGTAGACAATAACTATGCCTCGCATACAGGTGCGTGAACGATATGCGCAGAGGTCAGAATTTGAGAGAAGTCGTGTAGTTGGGCTCAAAGAAGCCGGTTGGTCTTATCGGCGAATAGCTCGACATTTAAGCAGGAGAGATGCCACTTTTTGCGGATGTTAGCAGGATTGGGTGAACCATGGCCGCACACAGCGTCAAGAAGGAAGCGGTAGGCCGAGAGAAATGACAGAACGTGAAGACCGAACAATCGTAAGAGCGGCACTCACAGCCCCAGATGCATCATTTTCATCGATTGTACGTGCAACTAGTGCTTCACTGACCGCAAGGACCATTCATAGACGGCTCACAGAAAGGGGGCTGAGGTCACGGCGCCCCTTGCGCCGGCTACCATTAACCTCTGTATAACGTCAAGCCCGTTTGCAGTGGTATCGGGCTCATTCACACTGGAATGTCACTGACTGGAGTAGAATAGTCTTCAGTGGTGAGTCCCGCTTTGAACTGAGCTCCGATGACCAGCGAAGGCGAGTCTGGAGATGCCCCGGACAGCAGTGTGATACCAACCTGACTGTCTTCGGGCAGACAGGCCGACAACCAGGAGTGAGGGTCTGGGGTGCCATTTCATTTCATAGCAGGACCCCTTGGTTGTCATCCGTCGCAACCTTACAGCACAGCGGTACGTCTATGAAGTTCTAAGGCCCGTTGTGTTGTCCTTCATGTCAGGCCACCCTGGGCGTACATTTCAGCAAGATAATGCCCGCCCCCACACTGCACATGTTTCTACTGCTTGCATTAGTGCTTGCCGAACATTACCTTGGCCAGCAAGGTCGCCGGACCTCTCTCCTATTGAGCACGTTTTGAGCATTATAGGCAGCGCCCTCCAACCAGCTCGGGATGTTGACGATCTAACGCGCCAGTGTGACAGAATTTGGCACGATATCCCTCAGGAGGACATCCGCAACCTCTATCAATCGATGCCAACCCGAATAACTTCTTGCATAAGGGCCAGAGGTGGACAAACGCGTTACTGGCTTTTTCACTTTGTAAAGCTCTATCACTTCAATAAATCATGCAATTTTTCTCAAACTGTAATCATTTCCTTTTCCGTACATGTACATCACTTCTACCGAATTTCGTCCCATTCGGATAACTCCTTCTTGGTGTGTCGTTTTTTTTTTGTGTAAAAGTGTATTTATATAAACGAAAATTTTAGCTACGTTTATAAATTAGCACCTGATTTCTAAACTATTCAAATAATTCAGTTGTACTGCACTAGTCCGAATTAAATTCGAGCATTAAAGACACCTAGAATTGTGTAAAAAGGGAAAAGAAGGTGTTTAGACGTAAAGGATTCAGAGAATCGGCACAAAAGATGAAAACAATAACTCAAAAAAGCAAAATTCAAAGAGTAACACTGACTGGCAGTTAAGACGAAAAAAATTAGCCTTGAATATTTTGAGTTTATATAGTAATCAGTTCCTTAATGCAAACTGAATATGACATTAAAAATCATAGATTTTGAATTTAAATATCTTGGTCACTTTTTGACACAGACACACCCTTTCCCGGCTTAAAAGTCATTTCTCGGCCTTTATTTTCGCACTCACTGGTCGTAGTCATATACTGCCAGTCACAGAAGTGTTATAAATGCCGAAAGTATTCATCCTTTGGTAACGTCAAATTAAAAAAACACTCAACATATAACGAAATCTAACTGTTAATTTGATCTCTCGGTTCCTATATTTATGTATAAGGAAGTTTTATATTCGTTATGAAAAAATAGAAACGCATTTTAAATTACATAGGAGAAGAATTAGACTGTGTTATTTAATTTCAAAATTTTCAGTGTTTCATGTTACTGTCAACTTACATTGAGTGATCGGTTAATTACGTTAGAATAATTCGAGGAAATAAATTTACATGATGTCCAGTAAAAATGTGTATAATTTAATACGCTGTACAAGGAAGTTATGCTGTGTACACATTAGACTTTCTTAACTTATAATTTAAGAATGATAGAAAATAATAATCATCTTTATTTTTTTTGGCATGCTATTTTATTTGTGTGTTCATTGTTCTCTACGCTTAAGATTAGATCAACAGCTGTACCAAGAAATAACTGTTTATTTTTTTTTAATTTATCACGCTTTAAGTAGAAATATAAGTTTTAGCTATATTTTTGAAGACTGCTGGAGATCACTAAGAAAATTATATACTCAGTAAGTGCTTATTATAGCTGATTCGTTTCCTGATCACGTCCTTAGGATTTTAATGCATTAGATGAAAAATATATCCGTACACGTTTCATAAAACTTCTGAGAATTTGTGTTTGAAAGGAACCTAAGCGGCTCGAAAGGAAATTTTGTCTTGATTTGCATGTATTTATATTACCGCATGCATATATATCATTGAATGAAAAGCTGTTTTCTGAAAATAAGTACTTAGTTTTTTTTACTGATAATTTTCCTCGTATTTTTTTTTCATTTTTTAAAAACTTCTTTTTTAAAGTAATTTTTTTATTTTTACTAAGATTAATAATTTGTGCATGCTATTATTTTCTCAGTTTAGCATTAAAAACGCCTTTAGCGGGTTCTTCCGAAATTTTGGACCACTGCGTTATGATAAGTTACGCTATGATACACACCTCTGAGAAGTTTTGCTTCTGCGCGAAATGCAGTGTCTTTAAGCTATCTATGAAATTTAACTGGTCTATTTATAGTTAACAAACTGATCAATTGAAATTATATTAAAAACTAATTAAATTGCATGGTTTTATTTGAATGTATTGGAAGCTAAAACGTAGCAGTTCGAAATTCTTGAAATTTGGATATCTGACAAATAAAAGCAAGCTGCATCGAGTAGCATTATCCAAAAGAGTGACACTGACACCGCTTTACATAAATACAGCTTAAAATCAGCTGATTGGGAGAAAGAAAATCGCTGTTCCAGCAGATATTTTCCAGCAGAACTGCGTTACATCAGAAGAAGGCCCATAGGAGTCTGACGAAGCAAGATGAATAAATGATAATGATAAATGAGCAAGATGGATAACCGTTCCCTGGTAAAGCAGATGTGGATCCAATTTTTAACTATTGGTTCAGCCACTCGAAGGCCTACCGAACGGAGCGTTGCGACTTCTGCAGATGATCTGTACTTGCGACTCAGCGCACGTCGCAGCAGAACTGAAACTTTATCTCAGCTTAAATCTGCGAATATTTCTGCTACTGCAAGGAGAATATCAGCCAGGACAGTAAGCAGAAGGTTACATGAAAGAGATTCTGTATACTAGAAAACTGGCACTATGTGTCGAAAAGCAAACACCCGGTATCTTCCTTCTAACATACCGAAAGGGATACTTATGGAGGATGTTGTGTTCTTGTTAGGTGGAAGCACAGATTTGTTTGTGCTGTCACATGGAGTTTTCAAAGCTCAGAGGTACAAGAACTACATGCTGGACCCTACTGTTTTTCCCTTACGCTGCCGGCAATTGTCGATACCTTGATTTTGCAAGAAGATAATGCCCGTCCTCCTACCGCTCACTTTGCGTACTTAACGGAAAGGGAAAACAATATTGAAAAGGAAACAATAGTCTAAATGGAATGGTCAGCACTCTCCCGACCTTAATCCTACTGTCATGTGTGAGATACTTTCAGGAGGCATGTTATTAGACTCCTGTCCCCTTTCTAAACCCTTGATAAACTCAGAAGTACTTTACATGGTCGTTTCTACCCATACAGCTCATTGACAGCATCATAAGCAGCATGAGACGTTGCATTCAGGCCTGTATAGCCTGTATACTGTTCGGGCTGATCATATTTACTATTGAAAAATGTTTCATATTTAATTTGTATGTCTGAATTTAGGAACTTTTATGTTCCTCTTGATAGGAAATGTATCTAAAATTCAGAACATGTAAATGTAAATTTTCTGCACAGTATTTTCACAAAATGTAATAATTTCGTGTAGCATTTTATGTTTTTGAGCTATAAGAGGCATAATAACAATTATCACTAATTTCGACCAATGTGCTTGCAAACATTTTGAGTTATCATCAGTTTTTCGTTTATAGCTTAAATTGTGGGCACCAGTGTGTGTAAATAGTTAGGACTCGCCAGGAAATTAAGGTAATTCTGAGGTTAGGTTGAATATTCAGTTAAGTTATTTCATACCGCAAAATTTATAAGAGAATTATATGTAATCATTCTTATATATGAATTTCGATACTATGAACTCCTCAAAATTCTGATAATACTTTAATGCTATTCGTACATGGGACCCGCATGATTTTGCAATAGTTGAAAAAAATTCAGTTATATATACTGCTGCAGTTTCTAAGATATTGAAACCTTGCAACTAAAAGAAGCTTTCCCTTTAATGTGTCGTATTTTATATTAGTGTATGTTAATATGTTTTAGTCCATAGAAAAACGGAAATTTGCATAGGAAGAAAAAAAATCCCCACTTCCTGTCATACGAAGATTATGATGCTTAACCAGTTGGGCTAATTAAGTAAATATGCCTAACATTATCTCCACTTTTTGCATTTCATTACTTTACTTACTGTATAATATTTAACAGTATATTAATACGCAAATTATAAAGCCAGCTTTCGAACACGTGTAATTCTATCTCCCATTCATAAATAAATGTTTTTTACAAATTTGATTTTCATCCCCATGCATTTTGCCAAAACCTAGGATATGCTCTCGCTTGTAAAATATAAATAAGAACGTTAATGACTCAATATAGCTAACTGTTAGCTACAGAAAAGGAACTAGATGAACTGTTTAATTGTTTCATTGATTACATCGAATAACACATGAGTGCTATATGCTTTGGTGGAGCACCTTTCAAACGAAAACACTCGTGAAGTCACAATGCGGAACTTCTGCTTAGCAGTGCTCAGCAGTTGCTATCCCTTCGACTACTGGTGAGACCGAAGTGCGCGAGAGTTTTGAATTACCAAATGTTATTGATGAAATGTAAAGTAGAAGAGTGAGAAAACTGCAGTTCTAACTTTATGCGTATATTTTGTTATACCTACTTAACGACTCGTATATTTTTTATTTGAATAAAATTAATGTAACAAATATTTATATGGAATTTTTTTACTGTATATAAATATCATAAAGGCAAAATAATGGGTTCCTATGATTCGGTGCGAGTTCGACCGGGATTCGACACTAGGTGAAGAGCTAATGCATGGTTAGTTCTCGTGATTTTGCCCATATATAACATGCATGAGAACCAATTGTTGCATTGATGGTTCCTTGTGTCTAAAGGTGCATCAAAGAGGCCTTTGAAAAACCATAATAAAATTTATTTATAAGAATATGTAACAAATTGAAACAGTTGAAGATACATTATTAGGCATCTCTGCCTTCCACGTACTACACATTTAGGATCGTGCCTGCCACTGACTGTTGGAACGTACACGTATCCCGCCTGCCACTGGCTATTGGAACGTACACAGCGCCCTCTAGCGCAGGAATACGTAACATCAATTTCCCTAAAAACGTTTTTCATGAAGGATCTATCTTTCACCTTAGGCCGATAGTCCTCGTGTACTTTGCCATATTAATATAATCTAACATAAATTTACCTTCAAAATTTATACTTTTTCTCACAAATTCCCTTAAAATGGCAGGCTAAATATGTACAGCACGCAGACGGCCCCCAGTTCAAAACCGGCCTTATTATTCAGGGTTTAATGGACAATAAATAATAACTAATTTAGGAATTAAATATAGTTGTGATTCTGCACACCGCGTAAATGATAGGAGTTAGATATAATATTAAATGATAATTAATTAAAAACATTTCCCAAAGCTTGGTAACGATCTTAGAATCGGCATTTTTTCCAAGCAGGTCGTCAGATTTTGAGATCTTTCATTTCAAAATTGCCAATAACTTTCCGATACTCTTGACTATAATATGCCGAGCCGCATGGGTGATTAAGCGCGGCAGAGCAAGGTAAAGAAATGAAGGAAAGTTGACATCAAAAATCGAAACTGAATTAAATTCGTCAGAAACTTCACTTTAAAATAGATAAATAGATCTAAAAAATAAAATAATAATAATAAAAACTAAAGTATATTTTTATTGGATTTGATTTCATTTCATTCCACGTGTACGGCAACATCTCTGAGACTACCACAGTTTGCCAAGCCAAACGCAAAACAGCAAGAAACATAAATAGCCTGTTAAAGTTATACTATAGCATGACGTAACATGTTGCCTAAAATTGAAAGACTAAGCCGTAGAAGCTTTTATTATTAGAGCGCGCAAAACTGTCTTTCAAATTACTTAAAAGTCTTTGGTAGAGAATCCAATAGGGCTAGACCCTCCTGCCTGTGTCTATTTGCGGCCTTAATGGCACGTGGCAGTAAAACACGTGTCCAAATTTATAAATAAAAGCGCGGTTTAAGATTAGGTCATATGTAATAAAGACACATCTTTATTATTATTATCATTATTATTACAAACGATAAAAGAGAACATTTCCCACACCCGTGCTTCGTTCGCTTACTTAAAAAGGAAAAGAAAAAAGAAAGAGAATGAAAAACGACTGTGGTTGAGAGGGTATGAGAGTATTTATTTTAATTCCTCTCACACAAATCGTCTGTTCAACAACTTTCCCCTTCCCCACTTTTCGGAACGTAGTCGAGCAACGATCTGGGATAATGTCTGTCGATGCGGATCTTGTGAAGTTGTTTGCAGAACGTGCTCGGTGAAGAGATACAATACACTTTCCGTGAATGAATGTAAGGAGAAGGTCCTGTTGCGGACGTGATTGGGATGTTAAGAGAAAGCATCGGCGAGAAGGGGAAAAAAGTGAAGTCGAAAAAGACGATAGAATTCTCTGCTCTTCATCACCATTAGGAAAGAACCGTTACTTTTTGTTTATTTAGATCTAAATTATTATCATTATTGTTATTATTATTTGTACTGTTTACATTTCACCCAAATAACACCCAAGTGAAACAAGAATGATCCCAATCTACGCGTCATAAGTTGTTTTACTAATTTTTCAGATTATTAAATAAATGGGGAGATGCAACACATTTGGTTTGGGCTGCGCCTAATAAATTACGCTATGTCAGATATAGATAATTTCCATTGTGTAAATGGCTATAAAACAAAGATATTATATGGTCTCTGAAATATCTCTTATATAAACATTATTAAGTCAACAAATAAAAATAAAAAAAAGAGTACTTACTGCCCTTAATTGATTTAGTTTTAAGAGACTTTACCTCGTGCCAAGTATCTATATCAATTAGGTATATTGTTACGGATTTTACATTTATTTGGCTATTTATTTAGAATTTTAATTAAAATTGATTTATATTTCTCGTGCAACGCAGACGATATTTGAAGAGAAAGCTACGTCAAAAAAAATAATAATAATAAAAATAAAAGAGCGCGTGCATTTAACGCTTAATAAATAAATATATCGTACTTACTGTTGCCATCCAGAAAAATCTAGAAAAATCGAGATTGTTCTAGTGATAATTAAAAAGCTTATAAAAGCCGAATTGAAACTCCTCATCTCAGTAGTTGTTGTTGTAGTTGTAGCTGTAAAAAGCGAACTGCTGTTTGTTTACTTAATGTTGTTATTGATTATAGCGATTTCGCTGTGAGATAGAATTATTTTATATGTTTTGAACTGAGTTTTTGCTAAACGTTTGAGATATTGTGATATTGTGCGAAAATCTCTGAAGAAATATTTCGGCATTTTGATTTATTTCTTGTTGAAAGAATACATTTTTGTTAACTTTTTACGACTTGTGCATTCAATCCATAACGAACCCTTACGCACGCAACAATATTAAGAACATTAAACAATATTAAGAATATTCAATATTAAGAAGTAAAATAAATGTATAAGTATAGGCATTGAGTTTAAATAACTCAATTGGCTAACTAAAATGTAGTTTTATTTCAAAATATGGTATCTTATACTGTGTCAAATGGCAATTCCATATTGCTAAAAACGGGTTATATAGATGATGACAAATCTTGCGTAGTAGTTATAGACCTACTTCATACTGTGTCCGCTGCATGCGTTTCTTCATTAACCTTTATTTTTCAGCCAATAAACCATTAATTTAGCCTGTTAACCTAAACTTATTCTTTATAGGGAAACAGAACACTAAAAGTAAGGAGAAAAGCTAAGCTATTCAGAACCTAAGATATTCGATTGAAGTATTGTGTGACATCAGTACTACACATGGACAAAATCGCTTACGGGATCGGATCAAAACGTTAGCTTGTAGAGACATTAGGTTAATTTCGAAGCAGAAGAGATTAAAAATGAACGATGACCTCGACGGGGCTCGAACCACGGACCTCTCGAATACGCGTCCAGCGTGCTGATCACTACGCCGCGAAAACATGCCAAGAAGGCGGGAGAAATACCTTATACACTCCCCCTTTTAAAGGGCGACTGGGTGTTAATGTCCCAATCGCCAAATCCTGGTAGTGGAGAATCATCATTCACCACCATTTTAGTTCGGACGCTGCTGCAGAGACATTAGGTATTTGTCGAAGCAGAAGCGAGGGAAAATGAGCAATGCCCTCGCCGGGACTCGAACCACGGACGTCTCAAGTATACGTCGAGCGTGCTGACCACAACACCACGAAGGCAGGAGAAATACTTTATGAGCTAACTGAAATGAAACAGTTCCTTCTTATGACTAACCGCTCACTAACAATACCTTGATGTAAAAAGTCCGGAATATCCGGTGAATTAAGTGCGGTTAAGGACGATGGTGTGAAGAGCGAAAAGAGTCGAATCAACAGTGGGAAATCCGTAGAATCCACTCGAAAAAACAGTAATTTTCTAAAACAGTAATTAATTAATTGAGATGATGTCTTTCATTCGTAGTTTTGCGTTTCACTAAAATCTCTTTTTTGTACAGAGCCAACAAAAAATTTCTATAATAATTTGTTTTCCCAAAAGTTAGGAAGTGATAAAAGTTAATCTCACTTTTAACATCGGAGGATAAATATTTTTTTCTCCTAACTGAACTAACTAATGAAAATCGAACTTTCCTGGCACGCTTCTAACAAAAGCTTCGTTATTTTTTCGCGAATCAGGCATGTGTCAGTGACGCGAAGATCCCGCAGAATGCTTCCGAAAATGCATTGGTCGTTCACGACTAAAGAATACAAAGGACGTGCAACTGCTAGCCTTCAAGCCTACCGGAAAAGCAGAGTTCTTTGCGTAGATATATCATCAACACCTTTGTGAAAACATGAATGTTGTGCAAAACATCACAGATGTTTTCCATGACATCCACGTAGTTGTGTTTGTCGGTCCAATGTCCAAGATGGTTGTATCTTTCACTTCATAACTGCGCGGAAACAGGATCAGTTAGTGCTAGTGGTAGGTTAGGAAGACGCGACTGGGAGAGTGAATTGAAATGCTCAGTCTCCAAAGACAAGTTCTCGCTTCTGCCTAAGTATAAATGATAATCGAATACACGAGTACCGTCACGTAGATGAAGAGTTTCAAGCAGCGCTTCTGACTCAACTCGACATAAGCCTTCATTTAGTTTTATAGTAATTCCGTTGTATTGTTCCATTGCAACTGCCTCCTCAGCTACCATTTAGGATGGAATGTTCCAGAAGAACAAATTCTGAATACACATTAGCCGCGTAGCTGCGTCTAATCTGCAGAAATTTGATCTCTCGTCTTGGCGTCCGATGTCACTGGATGTGTGTGCAGTCGAGGACGCATGGAACCTCATCAGTGCTGTATTTCAAAGGGTTTAGCGCGACAATGCATGAATGTTTACTTTGGAACCAAAAATATATTTTTAAAAAGGCTTGTCAGGTATATTTCTTGTTTTACTGTGTTTACTAAGTTGTTTATCGCTTGCTGATGTTTCGCAGCAACATGCATTGAGTTATAATTCGTCTCTGCTTACTCGCACTTGTACAGTGGAAATTACAGGAAAATGGATGTGTAAAGCAGTTTTGGTACCTAAAAGTATCACTAACAGGGAGATTCCTCGACCAGCATCTCATAAAGTAGATGTTCTGTCTTCCAAAAAAGTTTGCGCTACGTACCCATTACCTTCTTATTCCTGAATGCATTTCGTGCTTTCTTTCATGCCTTTTTTGGTACGGATGGTTCGAAAATACCTCCAACAATTTCATTTCAGGTTCTGCACTTGACATTCTGGCCTGTATTTTCTGATGGCAGCAGCAGAGTCATTTTTACTTGAACACCTCTTTCTGGTTAACAGAATTCACTTCAGAAATAATGAGATTTACTGTGTCACCACTTAATTTTGTGAACCTGTTATCTCTGTCATAAATTTCGTGATCGTTCCCTTCATCTTCACTGTCCATAGGCAATGGTATTGAAAAACATATTTAGTCAGTTCCAATAAATGACCACCTTTTCCGAAATATCAAATATTTCGCTACTTTTTTTTATATTTTATTGCATAAAAGCCATAAAAGAGTTTCAAACTACAGATACGTGAAATGCATGAACAACGAGCAGTCAGCTGATTTATAAATCTGTACCACCAGATTCTGAGTGAATGAACTTTCATTACATAAATGACACCCGCTACTGGAAATAGTACAGGTGCCTGTAAAAGGTAATCTAAGACTATTGTTGCCGCTACCATTGCGTTTAGCATTTCCTGTTTGTTATTATTTAATCGTTTGTTTTGTAATTTTGTTTGATGCATGAATCTGGCAGCCAGTTTTGGTTTGGAATGCTGTTCTCAGGAAATTCCCGTTCTAGGTAAGCAGCAGTTAAGTTACGTTACTGAAATATTAAATGTTTTTCATCATTAAGATGTGCGTATCATTTGAACGTTATACTAAACTCTACATGTAAATATTCGTATTAATCTGTATGCGTTTATAAAGTGAAATAAATTGGATATTAAGCGAAGTTGGATTTCGAGTCAAAACAAAACTGTCGTCCGGTGACAAGACATAGTACTCTGCATTAAGCAGTGAACCAAAAGCCGTCGAATTTACGAATCGAACATTACTTCATTTGAGATAAACCATGTAATTCATAAATTTATTTAATTTTTGATTGCTTCTGAGTTATTTTATACTAAGTTATGTTTCATGATGTAGAGTATTTATGTTCAGCCTGATATAGACGCTTAAGAAAGTTAAAATGACTCTAGATTCGGAACAAACGGAAAGTGAGGCTAAATTAAAAGCTGATCAAGCAAAACTTGAAATTAAGTTACGATCGGAAATAACTAATTTACACTTTCTCTTTAGTATGGCGGCGAATAGGTTTATCGATATTAATCGTAATACTGATGTCGAAAGAGATATTTATGTTCAGTTTAGCAAAGTTTTCGAGAAGGCAGAGCATTTATTTAAAGTAGATGCAGAAATTAAAAATTTTATTCGTTTTACGGATGAAGAATATGATGCAATGGAATCTTACAGAGACAAATGTACTGAGATAAGTGCTATGTATGGGAAGAATTATGATCAACATAATGAAGGTAAATCTGTAATCTTTTATAAGCTTGCAGATGTTTTGTCTAGATCATGGGTGGCATTTTGGTGTCAGTTTTCGCGAGTTCATGAAGATGAAAATTTAAGGAAAGAAAATAATTTCAATATCTGCTTTCTTCCTTGAAACCAAAGAGCATGTGATATCACTGAAAGTTACCCACGTTCTAAAGATAGCTACGACACAGTTATTGACTATTTAAAATCCCGATCTGTTAGAGAGGACTTATTGATTGAAGTTTACATTCGCGATCTTTTGACATTAGTAAATAACAAATCAATCATGAAGTTAGCTCATTTATACCATAGACTTGATTTATATTTACGGGCGTTAGAGACATTGGGTGTAAAAACATAAAATTACGCAACTATGCTGTATAGTGTTGTGGAATCGTGCCTTCCGACAGATTAAAGGTTTGGGATAGGTACAGACGTAACAGAAAAGTCGAAAAAGGAGTCCTTGCAAAGGAAAACGTTCTGGGAACCTTGATGTCCTTCCTACGTCACGAAGTAGAGGTTGAAGAACATCGTGTTTTACCAGAAAATGCGTTTCGAAGTGGTGTTAAACGAAAAGAATTACATCCACCAATTCAACAAGATAAACTTACTGCTGCTACTCTAATCTAGAAGACATTTGCAAGAAACGTTAGTTGTTTATTCTGTTACCGTCCTCATCCAAGTCAGGATTTGTTAACAATGAGTTACGATGGCAGAAAATCCCAAGTTACGGAACAGAAATGCTGACATGTTTGCTTTAAGCCTGGTCATATGGCAAAAAAGTGTGAAATGTTTGATTTGTGCACGGATGCATTACGCGTTACTTATGAATTACGCAAAGATTTCCTCATTAAAGGACAAAGTAGCAGATGGAAAGCAAAATTTTACAGATACTCTACAGAATTCTACAGAGAATCTCTTCTCAGAAATTTTGACAAATCTTCCTTCAGGACGTGAAATATATTTGAAAACAATCACAATCATATTACGGCACAGGAGCAAGGAAAATCCGAGTTCAGGAATTAATGGATGATGGACCACATCTTTATTATATTGAGAAGAGCTTGTAGACTCATTAGGATTATTTTCAAGCAGAATACGTGCCGAGCGTGCTGACCACTACACCACGAAAGCATGCCAAGAAGGCGGGAGAAATACCTTATATACTCCTCTTTTAAAGGGCGACTGGGGATTAGGAGACCCAGTCACCAAATCCTGGTGATGAAGGATCATCATTCACCAACTTTTAGTTCGGGAGCTACTGTAGAGACATTAGATATCTTTTGAAAGCAGGAGAAACGAAATATGAGCAAAGCCCTCTCTGGGACTCGAACCACTGACCTCTCGAATATGCGCCGAGCGTGCTGACCAATACACCACGAAGGCATGCCAAGAAGGCGGGAGAAATACCTTACAAGCTTACCTGCTGAGTTAAATCTTCCTCTTTCCGAAAAGGGAGTGTTATCTCAGGACTGTTTAGCGGAAGAATTTCACCGGCTGCTGAGCATAATAGACATACAGTAACTACTAAAAGTTTAGATCTAAAGTATTCTACTTCAGTTCTCTACCTTGCTAGCAAGAGATCTGTTCAACGTTACCCAGAATACGTGATGAATCATTGCTTGTTGAGCTTGCTTCTCGAGGGATAAAACTGACAGATTTTGGAAGAAAAACGCCGCTTTTAAGAGTTCTTCTAGAAGCATATGTACTTGGGAGCATTTTGACTGTAAGAATTGAGGTACTTACATATGGAGTTCCAGTATTATAGACTTTACTAGGTTGGACAATTTTAGGACTTTTCAAGAAAAAGAAAGTGGTTAACGTGGTCATGTTAAATCTTCAAATTTTTGAGTTGCCGAAGATGTGGGATTTAGATGTTTTAGAGATTTGTTAGCTTTAATCTCCGTTATTAATCCCAGGATGGCTAGGGTAAGTTGAGCTTTCAC
>KK112811.1:0-33424 GCA_000611955.2 Stegodyphus mimosarum | reverse complement strand
TTTTTTTTCATGTTTCCCCCCTCCAGATTGGATTAATAGTAGAATGGATATTTATTTTTATTATACAACAGTATTATTTAATATGCTATCTCTAGAAAGAATTTAAATTGTGGCCTTTATGAAATCTCATGCCATACATTTTTACTTGATGAAGTACAGTGTATGATAAGAAAAGAGTATTTATTTTTCAGAGTTATAGAAAGTTTTCAATAATTCTGCATTGATTGCAGAGACAGTTTCGATGATTTTCTTTTTTCACTGCACACGGGAGGCGACCACAGATGCGACGAAACTATGTACTTATAGTCAATCAGCACGTGAGAGAGTGAGGCAGTGTTTCGTGTCTAAATTATTTATTTTAATAATTAAATTATTAGAGAATTATTTATTTTATTTAGGCAAGTATTTTTAGTTGGGAAATATCGTTGTAAAATGTTTTTGGATAAATTATACTTCATTATGCACAGCTTCTCGTACGTATTTACTTAGGTATACGTTGACATAATAAATAATTGCAAAACTTATCATATGCTGTTTTGGATACCTAAATAATAATTTTAAAGATTCTTTATTACAGCTTCACCGCAAGCATGGCACCTACAAAAAAAAGAAAGAGAAGAACTGAAGAAGAGCATCGAAAATTCAATCGGGATTGGACGGAGTCATTCTTTTTCATATGCAACTCAGATGGCCTTCCAACTTGTCTCATTTGCCACGAAAAACTCGCACACAATAAGAAATCAAATTTAGAGAGACACTTCACTAAAAAACATAATCAGTTTGCTAGTAAATATCCAGCCGGCGAAGAACGAAAAAAAGCTGTCGACGAGCTCCAAAAACAAAAACAGCAATCAAGTTCCATGTTAAATAACTGGACGCAATCTACAAGTAATGTTAATCTGGCAAGCTTCGCGGTATCACTAGAAATAGCAAAAAAAGGAAACCCATTCACAGATGGTGAGTATGTCAAAGATTGCTTCATACGTGCATCTGAAGAAATGTTTCGTGATTTCAAAAACAAACCAGAAATCCTGAAAAAAATCAAAGAATTGTCTCTATCCGCTAAAACAGTACAAGATAGAATAGCTAAAATGTCTTCAAATGTAACATATTTGTAGGTGGAAGATATTCAACTTTCTTCTGCCTTATCACTTGCTATAGATGAATCTTGCGACATAAAAGACACGGCACAAGTTGCCCTTTTTGTCAGGTATATGTCTTCCCAAGGTCCAAAAGAAGAACTTCTAGGATTGCTACCGCTCTCGGGACAAACTAGAGGGGAAGATATAGCGAATGCCGTTCAAAAATGCCTTGAAGACAATAAGATCGATTTAAATAAATTCGTTTCAATAACAACTGATGGAGCCAGAAGTATGACAAGAAAAAATAAAGGGGCAACAACGATTCTTAAGAGCAAAATAAACCACGAAATTCTTACATTTCACTGCATAATACACCAAGAAGCGCTTTGTGCCCAAACATTTCCGGCCGAAATAGTTGAGGTCATGAATTTGGTAATCAAGATTGTTAACAGCATCTAAAAGCACTCTACCGTCGTCAGTTTAAAGAATTCTTAAACGAAATGGAGACTCAATATTCCGACCTCCTTCTTTACAATAAAGTGCGATGGCTTTCCAATCGGCCGAAATAGTTGAGGTCATGAATTTGGTAATCAAGATTGTTAACAGCATCTTGTCAAAAGCACTCTACCGTCGTCAGTTTAAAGAATTCTTAAACGAAATGGAGACTCAATATTCCGACCTCCTTCTTCACAATAAAGTGCGATGGCTTTCCAAAGGTAAGGTGCTGAAACGTTTTGCTTTGTGCTTGACTGAAATAAATACATTCCTAAATGAAAAAGGCATTAATCACCCTGAATTAGAGAACGACAAATGGTTGCAAAAATTTTACTTTATGGTGGATATCACAGCGAAATTAAATGAGCTGAATCTAAAACTGCAAGGAAAGGGAAACCCAGCCTATGTTTTGGTAGAAGAATTGGTTTGTTTTGAAGAAAAATTAATTCTTTTTGCAGAAGATATTCAGAGCGGTAAATTACTTCATTTTCAATTTCTAAAGCAATATCGCGATAAAATCAGTGCAACTGTTGACACGAATTACTTCAGCACAGTTATAAAAAAAATTAAAGATGAATTTGCTGACAGATTTGAGCAATTCAAAACCAACAAAACCACTCTAGCATTCATAGTAAATCCTCTCAACACAAATAGTAACGAAATCCACATTGAGCCATTTGGAATTGATACTGGATCTCTAGAAATGCAATTGATCGATTTAAAAAGTAAAGCATTGTGGAGTGGAAAATTTACAGAGTTGAAAATCAAGTTGGAAGAGTTGGAGGTCCAGAAATGTATGTACATAACGCAACAAAAGTGGACAGCTTTAAAATAATTGCCGCGAGTTAAGGCACTTATATTCGACGCATGGAATAGTCTTCCAGATTGCTACAGTGAGGTGAAAAAATTGGCATTTGGAGTGCTGACTATCTTCGGATCGACATATTCGTGCGAGCAAGCGTTCTCTTGCCTGAATATAATTAAAAGTAAAGTAAGAAGCCAACTAACAAATGAAAATTTAGAGTCGTGTTTGAAACTTAAAACAACAAGTTAAGAGCCAAATTTATCCAAACTTTCTAAAACCATGCAAAGCCAACGCTCCCATTGAATTTGTTTCCTTAAATGTATGTTGATGTTTTTTCTATTTTAAGAACAAGTTACATTGTTTAGTAAAGTTTAAATTTTGTACTTGAATAACCATGCAAAGCCATTGCTCCCATTGAATTTGTTCGCTCAACTGTTTGTTATTGAAGTACAAGTTAGTGTTGTAAGTAAATGTTTAATTTTTTAAATTTTTTACTTAAATAATAAGTAATTATCTAATAATGCCATATATATATATATATATTATCTAATTTGTTGTGAAAAACACTACTTATATATGAATAAATAGATATTTTTCTTATGAATAAATAGATTAGTTTTTTTTTATCAAAAATCTTTATTTATGCGAGTACTATTTATTGTTGGCAAGAAAAAATTTTGTGACTCTTTAAAAACTTTGAAATTTTGTAAATTGTAATTTTTGACTCTTCCAACTCAAAAGGTTGCCGACCCCTGGACTAAGGGGGTCATTATATTCCTGCCCAAAAACAATTCGGCGGGGGATTTCTTCGTTGTCTCGTGCTTAGCCGTTCTGAGGGCGAATGCAAATTCTTCAACGCAGTCATCCCAGTTAGAATGGTACTTTTGCACATAATTTCGAATCAATTTTATAATATTCTTATTTACCAGTTCCGCTATATTTGATTGTGGGCGGTAGGGTACCATTTTCATATGCTTAATGCCCAACTTGTCACACATCATTTTAAATGTACTGCTTACAAACTGGGGACCATTATCTGGACATCCATATCTTAAAATATATATTTTCAAAAACGAATCTGCAACGACTTTTGCTGAAGCCAGCTTAAGTTGTATCAACTCAACCCATTTACTGAAATGATTCACAATGACTAATAAATATCGTGCTATATTTACATGACTCCGTGGGTAGGGGCCTAAGAGATGAATACCAATTATTTCATTGGGAAACCTAGACTTAATACTAGCTAATAACCCGACCGGGCGGAAATTTACGTCATTATTTATCTGACACGTGTGACAAGTCTGGCAGTAATTTTTAACTATCTTTTGTAATTGCCGAAAATTACCGCCTCGCGTACTCGTTGTAAATTTTTTCTTATTCCGAAATGGCCCGAGACAGGCGAATCGTGGAGCTCTTGCAAGATACTTAAAATTAATTTGGCCGAGATGACTGGTCTGTATTCACTATTTTGATTCGTAACTTTGGTATAAAATAGGAGAGCATCAATGATTTCATAGTTCTGTGCTCTGCTTCTTATTGCATTAATGTCTATATGCTGGAAGTTATCTGAGTCTTAAGTATTTATAAATATTTCCGAATCCGGGATCCCTGGCAATTTCTTCTATTACAGTCTCTCGAGAGTCAATGACCTTTGCATGAAGCATCGCAATTTTATTTTCTCGCCGTTCTCGTCTAATTTTATTCTGGATAAGGCGTCTGCCACTACATTCTCTTTTCCCGGTGTGTGTTTGATAATGAGATTAAATTCCTGTAGTTTTAAGGTCCACCGAATTAAGCGTGGCGAAAGATTCTTTCCTGAAAATAATCTGGTAACTGCCTCGTGATCTGAATATACTGTTACTGGAGAACTCCCAAAATATACACAAAATTTTTGAACAGCTGACAGAACTGCTAAAGTTTCACGCTCTGTTGCCGAATAATTTCTTTGCGTATCATTCAATGTACGAATAAAAAAGGCAATCGCTTCTCTATCCTGTGTTAATACCGCTCTGATTGCATAATTTGATGCGTCTGCATAAATTTCTAGACTCTTGTCTTTCTCCGGGAACTTTAATACTGGTGCATTAATTAAAGATTCTTTTAACTTCTCAAACGCGGCGTTTGCTTCTGAAGACCACGCAAAACGAATTCTTTTCCTTCTCAACTTTAATAATGGTTCAGCAATTTCTGCAAAATTTTTAATAAAAATTCTATAATATGAGCACATACCCAAGAAAGTCGCTAACTTTTTGGCTGTATTCGGAATTGAATAATTTTTTACTGCAGTAACTTTAGACTTATCTGATTCAATCCCCCTTTGAGAAATTTTGTACCCTAAATATTTGAGTTGTTTTGCCTCGAATTTATATTTCTTAATGCTCACTTTAAGTTCTGCATCTTTCAAAAGAGTAAAGACTTCTCGAAGGTCTTTAATATGTTCTTCCAGCGACTCTGAAATAACAATTATAGTAGTTCAGTAGTTCTCGGCCATCGTCTGTTTCTTCCTTCGGCATTCTGGTTCCCCTGCGGCCGCTGCTCATACGGTCCCCTTCGTTGCTTTTCGGCCGCTCGCCGGCTCTCAAATTGCACGGCGAGTTCAAACAGCTTGTCCAGCGTGGCGGGATTTCTTAGCTCCATGAAATCTTGTATAGATGGTAACAATCTGGGCAGGATTATCTGGATAATCTCCGGGTCCGGCCTCGTACCATACAATAATTTAAAGACTTGTATTTTTCTCAAAATAAATTCCGATAGCTCATCCACCCGCTGTTGGTACTTGCTAAACAATTCAGCTTCGAGCTTGGCACGGTCTTTAACAACAGGAAACGCTCTCAAAATTGCTAGTTTGAAATTTTCGTAAGTGTAAGTCGGCGTTCCTGGTTCTCCCAGCAGACATTTTCCGATGCACTTATAGCAGTTCGACGCTTGGCCCCTCAATGCTCCTGTAGCTAATATAACCTTCTGATATTCCCGAACTGGATACAACAAAAAATGCGCTTCTAATTTTTCCAAAAATGTGTTCACAGACCCTTTGGCATCAAAAACTACTGTCGGCTTCATGGCTGCTCGGATGGTCTCCACTATGAATCCAAATCCATCAGGCATTGCAGCTGTATTCTGGGACGATGTACTTGGAATATTCAAACTTCCTTCCATCATTTTTTCTGTTCGGGCGCCAGTATAGCGTTTCACCTGTAATCTCTTAATCTTCTTGCTAAACATACGCTGTGAAACCCTATGTGGAGGACAGTGAGCAAATCTAGGCTATGTCCTTTAGTGTTGAAGAACTACAAAGTCAGAAGGAGGGTTTAAAGGACCCTTTAATTCAAATAATTACAACTTTCCAACTTGAGAGTAAGCTATTACTTGGGCTGAACTAAAATAATATGAAATAAAGTGTGTTAACAATTCAAATACCTAAGCTTAACCTTAAGTAGACGGCAAAGGAAGCCTAACTCTCAGTGAAATGCAATAATGCGAATTTCACGAGTAAGAACTAGTAATTGCAATTGCCTATGAAGGCGAACTTTCACTAGACAGAGGAAATCTTTTCGCGCACAGCCTTACGGCGATAAATCCAAGACTCTGTCTTCTTTCCTCGTTAACTCCTGCCTTTTAAACTGCTATCAGATATATGCGATTTGCATAAATATTTCGCTCGCGCTAAATACGGGCAGCAACTGAAACTTTGAGATATCGATAGGAAAGTTCAAACTAAAAATAACTTGGTTAGTTAAAATAATGAATGCTACAACTTTACCAGTGTATGGTGACATAAATTTCTGTGCAGTGTATAACCCACCACGAAATCGACTCTCTGAAGCTTTCTTAGACTTTATATCGCCTGAGAATTTCCCTACGATTGCTGCTGGGGACTTTAATTCCAAGCATACAGCATGGAATTGTAGAAAAGGCAATACCAATGGAAAAATTTTACATGAGTATGTCACAAATCACCCTCTAGTATTGCACTCCCCAAGTGAATATACATATCGGCCGGGCCGGCTAGAAAAATCGGACATTCTAGATATCGCTCTAGCGACTACAACGGTTCCAATGGCATTAGGTGTAATTCACGAACTTGATTCTGACCATCTACCTGTAATTGCTTATTATTATTATTAAACCCTCCACTAATACGACCAGAACATACACAGACTGGAAGCTTTTTGAAAATTTGTTGAAAGGCTGGACTTTCCCTTAAAAAAGCCTAAGAACTGTTACTGATATTGAAAATGAAATCACTTCATTAACCAGTAAAATTAAAACTGCCACTGTAGAGGCAAATGTAATAATTACTGATGGAGAAAAACTTTATAAATTACCCTCAAATTTTCGTTTGCTAATGCAGCAGCGAAATAGGCTAAGAAAACGATATCACGTGACCTAGTCTCCACCAATCAAGAGAGAAATTAATAAGCTCAGTAAAGAAATACAGAAACTTATAAAACAACATAAGGAGGAGTTATGGCAAGAAAAAATGCTGAATTTAGATGCCAAAAATGGTACATTTTGGAATTTTATCAAAAATTTAAAAACTACGTACACCAGTAACCGACGCTGCACTTCAATAATAAGGTTGGGACTTCAGACCAAGAAAAGGCAGCTATGTTTGCTTCTCACCTAGAAGATCAATTTTCGCCAAATTGCTGGCCCATTGATGCTAATTTTGAACTGCACACGCTCTCCAAAATGAAGAATTTTCTTAATTCACATACTGCTAATAATTTAATAAAGCTTGCAACTCCATCCGAAGTTCAGTCTCTCATTAAAAAATTAAAGACCAAAAAAGCCCCAGGGCTTGACGACATCGCAAACACTGCCATGAAAAACCTGCCTATCAACGTTATATGCAAGATTACTTCTATCTTTAAAGTTTGCATGACTCACTCTTATTTCCCACAGCAATGGAAGACTGCCAAAATTATAATGATCCCCAAACCAGGAAAAAATCATATGCAAACAGATGGTTTTCGACCTATTAGCCTCCTGCCTGGACTATCTAAACTTTACGAAAGAATTCTACTGCTCGTATGAAATTGCACTTCCAAAAGCTACCACCGGAGCAATTTGGATTCCGTGAACATCTATCAACCACCAAGCAATTAGTAAGAATTACTGACTTTGTGGGGCAAGCACTTCATAACAATTTAAACACAGCTATCCTCATGCTAGACGTGGCGAAAGCTTTCGACCGCGTTTGGGATGAGGGGCTAATTTGCAAATTGATTGATCTTGATTTTGAAAGAGAACTCATCCTTATGCTACTTTCTTTCATTTCAAACAGAACTTTCAAAGTCTCCGTTGGAAACTCTCTCTCTACTAAAAGAATCATGCTGAGTGGCATTCCTCAGGGATCGGTTTTAGGTCCGATACTTTACTTGTTCTACGTGGCAGATTTCCCGAAAATCCACTACAATAGTAATGCATTACTTGCATGCTATGCTGATGACACAGTTGTTGCAGTGACGTCAGCGAATGTTAATCATGCAATCAAAAAACTACAGGAAAACGTTCCTTACATTGAAGACTGGTGCAAACGTTGGAAAGTGCGGATTAAAGCACAAAAATCGCAACTCCTTATTGTCAGCAAAAGAAAGAAGAATGCCCGCCTTAAAAAGGAGCTATTACTGTTTAATGAACTAGTGCCAATTGTCAACAAAGCTAAATATCTTGGCATAACTATCAATAATAGACTTACCTGTACTGCACATATTAAGAATACTCGTAGCCATGCACTAAGAGTCATGAAATGTCTTTACCCAATTATCGGAAAATTTTCAAAATTGGATCTGTATAAGAAAAGACTTATTTATCTTAGTACCTTCAGACCAATTATGACATATGCGGCGCCAGCCTGGGCTACCGCCACTGAAAAAGATATAGAGAAACTTCAAAAAGTGCAGAACAAGTTTCTTAGGATTAGCACAAATGCCCTTTCACTTTGCGATAGGGTAAGTGTTTTTTGAAAATTTATCTTAATGAACAAAGTTATTTATCATGTAATTTTCTCGAAATGGTTATGTTTAAAAAAAATTTAATTGCCATTACAGGTATACCAGTGCAGGGATTGCTGCCAAATGATCCGGAGGCGAGATTGCCCTAAGGGGCTTCACAAATGTGGAACCACGAAATGTCCTTCCTGCGGCCAGTTTGTCGTGGCTGCTGAGCACCGTTGCTATTTGTGACGTATTGCCCCGAAGAAGTCCGAGGATAAGCTCATCTTCTTTGACTTCGAAACGGATCAGTCTTGGGAGGAACACCTCGTTTCGCGGTGGCTCAGTATGCCGATGGCACAGAGAGAGTGTTTCCCGGCTACACGGCATGCCAAAACTTCTGCGCCTGGCTGTTCTCCGCACAACACAAGGGCTTCACCGCCGGGGCTCATAACATGAAAGGGTAAGTTAAAAGTACCATAGTTTGCATGATTGAGTTTACACGACTAATTTTTCCATATTATTCATAATTTTGTTTTACTTACAGGTTCGACGGACAGTTCGCGATGGTCTGGCTCCTGGAGCAAGGCACAGCGCCAGAAGTGATCCCTAACGGTCTAGGATCATGAGTGTAAGACATCCTAGTCTGAACATTCGGGTCATAGACTCGTTAAATTTTTTGCCGATGGCGTTGGCCAAACTACTGGGATGCTTTGGTCTCACCGAGTTGAAGAAAGGATACTTTCCTCATCTCTTTAACTCCCGAGAAAACCAGAGTTATGTCGGACCGCTACCGGAGACCCACTATTACAGCCCGAATACTATGAGCACTTCAGTCCGAAAAGCATTTCTATCCTGGAACGAAGAACATAATTAGGATGTGTTCAATTTTCAAGCAGAGATGCTGGCCTATTGCAGGTATATTTTTTTCCATCCTTTATTCTTATTTATTTAATATTTTGTTTTATTCCTATTTTTTATATATATTTCGTATTTTTTAACATTTTTTCTTTTAATAGATCGGACGTGGACATTTTTCGTCGCTGTTGCCTGGAATTTCGAGCCCAGTTTTTGGATGTGGCGGGTGGGGATCCATTCCAGTAAGTTATTTCCTAATTTCTTTTATACAATAATGATCATGTTTACAGTTATGTTCTTGTAGAATAATCATGCTCATGAAGTTGTTCTTTTTTCTTTTCAGATACGTGACCATTGCGTCAGCCTGTATGGCAACGTATCAGAGTGGCCACATGCAGCCCAACACGATTGCCATGGTGCCCACACACGGCTACGTCAACTCAACGAATTACAGCCCTGATTCGATCCGGTGGTTAGACTTTGTTGCTGCTTCGGAAGGCATTGCCATGCAACATGTGTTGAAAGGTTCCGGAGAGCACAGAATCGCCTGAATCTCGGTAGACGGTTTCTGCCAAGCAACTCAAACCGTCTATCAGTTTCAGTTAGAGAAAATATAACCATTCTTTTTCTATGTGATTCTTTTTAGTGATTTTACACTTTTAATGTTTAATTTACATGTTGAACACTATTAATATATTTGTATTATTTTAGAGCTATTTCTTCTACCGGTGTAGTTCGTGCTATGATGGGGATGTCATTCATCCGCCCAAAGAGGTTTCCATGGCCACCTTGAGGGAGAAAGCAGAGGACACCACACGAAAACTTCAAGCCCAGGGTTTCCACGTCATAGAAATGTAGGAGCATGAGTTTCAGAGAGAAAAAGGGGAAAATCCAGATCTCCAAGCTTTCCTGGATCAACACCATCTGAGGGACCGGCTCAATCATCGCGAGTCATTTTTCGGAGGACGGACCAATGCCCTCAAATTTTTCCAGGAGGGAGACGCTAAATATGTGGATTTCACATCCCTCTATCCATGGGTTCCTACTTTTTTATTATTTTAAAACCTTTTCATGGATGATGTGTTTTTCTGATTTTTATGTATGTTTTTTGTGATGTGTTTTTCTGGCTTTTTGTTTTATTTCACAGGCGAACAAATATTGCGTCTAGTCCCATGGGACATCCGGAAATCATCACGGAAAGCTTCGGGGATGTAGAAAATTACTTTGGCATCATTCAAAGCCGTGTCATTCCTCCCCGGAACCTCTATCTTCCAGTTCTTCCATACCAGTGCCGAAGGAAACTGATGTTTCCCCGCTGTCGGACTTGCACCCTTCTGCAGTCTCAGTCTTCCTGTACCCACACAGACGATGAAAGAGCTCTTGTCGGAACATGGGTCAAGCTGGCCATAAAGAAAGGTTACTGCGTCACACACGTAAGTATTCAAAGATTATTTAAATTGTTTGTCATAACCCAAATTTATTTGAAATCTTTTTTCATAACTGAAATTTATTCTTTATTTTCTAGATTTACGAAGTGTATCATTTCAAAGAATCGTCTACTTCCCTGTTTCGTTCCTACATTTATCTCTTTCTGAAGATCAAACAGGAAAGTAGCGGATGGCCTTCGGAGTGTGTGTGACATCTGAAGACAAATTAAAGTATATTCGCCAGTATGAAGAAAGAGAAGGCGTCAAGTTTGACGCAGGAAAGATTTCCAAGAACCCTGGGCGTCGACAAGTTGCCAAGTTGGCCCTAAACAGTTTCTGGGGCAAGTAAGATGATTTTTTTATACTTAATTTTTTTTGTAAGCATTTTTATTTTTTTAATTCATTGGGATTTATGTTGGATTTGTTTTTCAGATGGGGTAGGAACATAAACAAAGGACAGCTTACCTATGTACATACGGTGCCAGACTTTAATAAGATGATGGCTGATCCTACCAAAAAAGTAAGTTTTCGTATCGATGTTATTCATCTATGAACTTCGACCTATTATTCGTGTATTTTGAGCCGTGAACTTATGACTCTTCTATTTTTTTTTCAGATCAAAGATGTCTTTCTTTCCACGCCTGAGGTGGCTGCAATACACTGGGAGTCTGACAAGGAGTTTGTGCCGCAGAATGCCTAGACCAACATTTTTCTAGCGACGTTCACGACAGCTTGGGCTCGCCTCAAGCTGTGCAGTGAAATGGAGAAGCTGATTCAAGACGTCCTGTATCACGACACAGACTCCATAATCTAGGCTACCAATGGTCGCAATGATCCTCCCTTGGGTAACTTCTTAGGGGAATTTACCGAGGAACTGGATGGAGATATCATCAAAACTTTCGTGTCAGGTAAGGAGCTTTAAAAATTTTTTTATTTTATATGTACGAAAAATATTTAATGTTTTTCTGTTATGTCTTTTCCTCATGATGTTTTTATTTTTCAGGAGGTCCGAAAAACTATGCGTACCAGACAGCATCTGGGAAAATTTGTTGCAAAGTCGAGGATTTTCTTTGAACTTTCGAAATTCCCAGCTGTTAAATTTTAAAGCTATGAAACGCTTGGTCTGCAGCCTTGACCGAAGTGAGATCATCTCTCTCCACAACCCCTCCAAAATCACCCGAGAAGCGAAGAGAAGAATGGTGATAAATAAACAGGAGACAAAAATGTACAAAGTTGTGTTGGGCAAACGGGTGATGCAGAAAGACATGACCACACTGCCACTGAATATTAATATACTTAAGAACTTTCTATGGCATAACTTTATTTAAAAAAAGGAGGATTTTACAATGTATGAAAAATTTTATTATTGAAAAAAGATGGTATGTACAAAAAAAATGTTTGTTTGTAAACAAAAAGATGATATGAAGAATATCATGCATTTGCGTGTAAAAAACTTATTTAGAAAAAAATAAATAGAAGTTTAAATGATAAAATTATGGTGTTTTTCTTTCTTTGGAAAAGATGCCATGTAAGGTAAGTTTTTTCTCATCATTTTTTAGAAAATAATGGTTATGCTTATGTATTCAAGAATTAGTTTAACTGGGAAATCAGGTTAACTTTATCAAAGAAAAACATAACCCAAATAATCAGAAATTTACTTTTATTATAAACATTTCATTACAATTTCAGCCACATTTTTGTTTTAGGTTTAGCATACATAGTTTTTACATGGATCAAATGCTTGTTTTTCACAGTCTTGAGGAAAATTATTCACGTTGAGTACATTTTTAAACTCTTCAAAGGCAAAAGGTCTTTGAGTTCTATTTCTCAAGAGAAAGTTTATCAGTTGAACAATGTTGAACCCAGAAAACACATGACCGTCCAGAATGAGTTCTTTATTCTGCGTCCAGAAAATCCATTATTTTTTGCGACGTTCTTTTCTGTTTCACAGGAACGGTCTGCATAATTTCCTTTTCTACATCTGTCTCAGAAAGCTGTTCAGGAGGTTGTTTTTCAGACACATTCACATGAGGAAATGTAATATACTTTTGCAGAACTTGGATGTACAATTTAGACTTTTCTTCATCGTCCATTTTCTTTTTTAAGATGTTTTGAATTTGGGTATTTAAATCACTCAAATGTTCATCTTCAAATTGTCGCATATTATCCAGGGGTACCAGAGCGAATTTCTTACTGTGTTCCATGGAGAAGAGAGGATACAACACTGATTGCTGCAGGAATCAGGAAAGATAAGAAACCGTCACCTTTTTGAACCAAAAGACGTCTTTTCTTAAAAAGAGGTACTTTTTTGTCCGCTAATTTCCTCAAAGTTCTTTTAAAAGGGACGAGTTGATTTTTGAAGTGTTTGGTGATGGGTACGTTTCCTTTTAGAAGATTTAAAACACATTCACAAACAGATTTGATGAAATGATTTGGACACATTTTCAGTACAGTTGCTTTTGTTCGACTTTTTCCTAACAGTTTTAAATAATCCACATCCTTCGGATGAGACATTCTGATGACAAATGAGCTCTTCTTTTTGCACACTTTCTTTTATATAGATAGCAAATGCAGCCGCTTTAGTTAAAGCACAGCAATTAAATCCTTTTACATGAATCGAACATGTTAAAGAATGTTCCTTTTTTAAATTTTCTATCTTAGGACAGTCGAGATTTATGATGTCTCTACATAATAAATTTTCTAAAAATAATTTCTTTTCTAACCCTTTCACGTATATGGCAGAATGAATAGAAGACAAATATTGCAAAATAATACGAAGATGAGTATAAGGTAAAACACCCTCATTCCAATTCACATGATGACGATTTCTTGTGACCCAAGCAAAACACTTTTGTTGAGGGTATGATAATTTTTTCCAAGGTTGAGGGGGTAAAAATGACCAGCAACTATGATATCCTTCATGCGCGGAGTAAAAAGCTAATTCTTTAACAATGTAAGAATGACGCATCCACTGAAAACCTTCGAAATCGATCACGATGGGAGAAGACATGTGAGCCATTCGATGTGTCAAACTAGAAGGAATTAACGAAGCTGGTAGACATAGTATTTATCTCGCCAGTGCAAAGGCGGAGCGTTTCGCTTGTCTCAGGTCGTAAATAAATCAGCAAGTAACTGAAAGGGGCTGAAGTAGCATCCTGAAAAATTTCTTGAAAGGCCTTTACTTTTCCGGGGAACTACTTTTCCTTCTTACTTTCCGGGGAACTACTTCCGGGGCCTTTACTTTTCCTGTCTATCTAAATGCATAACTTGACTTTTATCTCTAGGATTTTTGTGTAAGACAAGATAATGGGAATTTAAATGAATATTTCTCATCTTCTTGCTTTGGTGAAAAAGATTTTGTGTTATGAAAATGACTGAAAGGTTTTGGTGATGACTTCCTTTTGTAAAAAGTTTGCTTAAGCGAGTATCACTTGCTAATTCAGACATCAAATCGTCTATAATAATTAAAGCGTTTTGGAGGGTCTGCAGGTTAGATGGTAATCCTTCTTCAAAGTTTAAATTTTTCATGGCATTAAAAAGAGGTCGATAACTTCCGAAGCAATAAATAATATTGGTCGGCATGGGATGGAACATTTTATGATCTATCAATTTCTTCACAAAAACCGTTTTTCCCGAACCAGTAGGTCCGCTCAGAAGACAAGTAGAAGGATGTACTAACTTGGGTAGTTCCATTTTTGGAAATGAGAGGAACTTTAAAAACATTGACTTTTATACTTTACAGAAAATCTCTAAGCAGCCTTTAAGGATATTGGCAACCAGAAGACATTCTTTCCTTGAATCCATAATATTTTTCGTAAATTCATAACAGTGATTTTTGAAAACATGTAAAGAGTTTTGAATGCACTCACAAATCGTTTCTCCGCAATGTGTGTGATTTAAATAAAAATTCGAAAATTCGTGGCATTTGATAAATCCTATTGAATCAATCTTTTGATATATTTTATAGATTTCAAGTGTAGTTTTATTTTGAAGACAGTTGAAATCTTGTTTAGATGTCCATTGCAGATGAGTCCAAAGTAGAATACCCATACTTGAAAATATCCACACGACTTAAAAAACAGCAACAATCGTTTGTCGTTCCATGTTCGTGTTTGTGATTTTTTTTTACAAACTGTGATCTCACTATGTATGGAGAGACCTTTTATACCCCCAAAAAATGCGTGATCTCCAACCATTATCTAAAAAAAATATAGCTATATGAATAAAGTAATATTTTATTTAAACAGGTGTAGAAACAATACAAGGAAATAAAAGACACAAATTGTTTTTCATAGTAAAGCAACTTTTTTTTTAAAAAAATCATGCGTACACCATATCGTTTTTGGACAAATTGAAATATTTGGAATTCGTGATTCTTTCCAGCTAACGGTGATACAATGAGTTCCATACAGAGTCCTTGACATCGTTTAATAATAAAATAAATACAATAATGTCCACATACATTAGAAGTTAAACTCTGAAGCGATATCTTCTTCCAGCAAACATGACGCTATTTCTTGACAAAGGATGTGATATATTTTCCATATACTTCAGGCGGGAGTCCGTAAGAGTCAAAACATTCTAGAGTCTGTTTGTCTGCAATGTACACAGCTAGCCAATGAGTTCCTTCTTCCTCATGTTTATCAGTATTCAGCACCAGTGCACAGGGAAAACGTTGAATCGCAGGTATTTTGTCACAAGGGAAAACATCCGCATAATATCTCAAAGAAATAGGATCTCGAGATAAGATTTGATGAATCTGGGATGAATTCATCAGTTTCTAAAATCGTACAGAATATTTCGAGCTTTATTGATTTCTATCAAATTTTCAAATTCTGGTACACTAATAACGAAACTGTTTGTTGTAGGGGAGTCCCAAATTTAATTTCTAATCTTAAGTTGCTGTTTCGAACCAGATTTAAATGAGAGCCATCACAAAGGTCAGGTGACAGGTCAAAGCGAAATAAGGAATATCCTTTTGAAAATTCTGATCTTGAAAGGTAAAGTCCTCTGTCGTCTGCATTCATAAATAAATTCTGGTAAGCTCGTATGTAATGATTTTAGTCAAAATTAGGCTGAAGAGGATTATGAGGTACCGGCTGACCGTTCACATAAACGCCGATAAAGTTCATATTATAATGCTTGAATTCAAAAGGAGACTTTTTGCAGTTTCCGTTAAAGACATCATTATCGACACATGCCACCACAATACGATTAGACATTTGACCTATGAAAATATTGCCTTGAATAAAACTCATGTTTCCCGTTGGAATGGAATAGCACTCTATTAATATAGCATAGCACTCTTTGCAGACTCTAAGAATAGCACTCTTTGCAGAGCACTCTATTAATGGGATATTTGGTTGTCGATTTTTCTAGGCTTTTGGCATGTCCTAGCACAACACCCGGACTGACTCTCACTTTTCTTACAAACAAAGAAGCTGGTTCGAGTAAAACTTTAAATTCACCTTCGCCCCATAAACAAAATTCAGGTTTGCTGCGTATGAGTTTAATTTTTGTATCCACCATATTCAGCAAAAGTCTTTCCTGATGAAACATATCCAAGTGCAATCGGCCAATGATATCGACCGAAGCACTCCGTTTAAACAATTCTGCCCGTTGGTTGAATCCTTCATTTGGCTGAGTGCCTTGAGTATCAAAAACATTCATACGTCCTGCTGTATCTTTGAAAAACAATTCTGATGACAGTTGAGATGTTTTCGTATCCAAACCATGATTCAGTAATTTTTCTATCATGGCTCTGTAAGAATGCGTGTTATTACTGGTGGAAGCGAGTTTTTCATTTAAGCTAATATCCACTTGAGAAAACATAGAATGTAAAAAGAGATTGACAGGTCCCACTTTACTTTCAGCCGTGATTGGCTTGCCATCATTTTTTAAAATTTTCACTTTGACATAGAGTTGTGTCTGTAATAAGTCAAGGTAGTCGTCTCCGCTTCCAGAAACATTGAACTCGACAGGACTGCCTTCCGATACATTGGCTAATGGATGAAATTCAACCCACTGACCTTTTTCGATAACTGTTTGTGTGGGAGCTAACGAAAATAAATCCAATTCGGATTTTGCGCATTCCGGAGAATCTTTTAACAGAAAAGCCATTACGAGTCAAAAATATCACGTCGTTGCACCTTCCTGGCTTTAGACGAAATTAAGTGTTTGGGGGTTTTGCGCTTCCTTTTAAACCATCCGTGACCGATCATCTCGTCTGCTTTCTGAACTGCTTTCCTCGCTAATTTTTTGCCAGCTTCTTTAGATCTGGTTTTGAGGGAGACTTTAAAATTTTCCCCTGACAATACGTCGTTTGCAATTTGTGTTCCAGTCCACAAAGCTTCTTTTCCAACTGTTTTGGCTCCACTCATCAAAAAAGGCATAGCACTGCGAAACAGCTTTGCAAAAAATCCACCAATACCATAACCTTTCTGTAAAATGGTTCCTTGATAGTAAGGTAATCCATTTCCAGTTTGAGCTAAATAATAATCTTCAAATTTTTCGTACAACACGTATAAGGCACCCGCATGTTTGATGCTTCTAATCTTGCATACACAATCCAAATGAAATCAATTTGCAGATGAATGCTTCTTTTATAGAATTTGTCTTAGACGAAAATGCAACACAAGAAATACTTTGCCTCTTTCGAATGGTACTAAATCTTCAGAATGAAGTCTTATGTCGATATGTATAGTCTGCAAATGCTGATGGATCACTGGCAAGTAAATAGGCCTGGGATAATGAGCGTTTATTATGTCTCCGTCATTTCCTTCTACGGTGACAATTTTTAACAACGGAGCTTGTACATCTTTCACAATTTGAGGCTCTACGAGATCGCAATACACATTCATGACAGGAAAAGATACTTTGGGATCGGCTACAAAAGGACTTTGCTCCAATCCTTGGTAAACACCTGGCTCGAACCCTAGAAGCTCAGCTAATCCTTCGTGAAGAATGACTTTGCAGTTTTCGTCTGTCTTAATGGTCACTTTTTTCGTGACAGGATGATAACTGAATTCAATCTTATTTTATGGGAAGGTATTTTCATGGCTTTTAATAAATCTGGTATCGTTTCATAACATACTGGAGGCACTCTTCGACCTTCCAATTTTCCATCACTCAAATCAAATCCAAATAAATTATTATCTTTCCGGACGTTATCCCATGCGTAAGGGTAAATAAAGTCCACAACAGATAACTGCCACTGACTATTTAAATCAATCGGAGTAGGAAGCTGCGCTGTAAATTGTGAAATTTTGTTGTCTGGAAAAAAGCGCATGGAGCTATCACTGATCAGTGTGATAAAGAAAGACATGTTTCGTTCAAATGAAAGGTAAACAGAATATACGGGTCCTTTTATATCCTTCTCACAACCTCCACCCAAGCATTGAAGCTTTCAGGGTACCACTGAAATTTCACAAAGTATTCTACTTTCCCACGACGTTTCCTCTTTTTTAAAACTTTTTCAACGGGATAATAGCCAGAGTCCGAAATCTTTTGAAGTTCTTGTATGTAAAAAGTTCCTTGTATAACTTATCCTGCTAGATCTTTCAGTTTATAGACAACAGGAATCCGTCGAATAATTTTATAGATTGTAAAATTTCTCTTGTCCAGTTTTGTTAGTATCCTTTCTCAAAGAGCATTTTTTCTCGGCTGATGAGTACCGTATCTCCAGTCTTTAAATCTGAAGAAACAGGGTTTTGTACTGGTTGCTGTCCGTACAATATTTTCCAAATTTTTTCTTGATTTTGTAACGTAACCGATACAGGTTCTGTCTGAATACTACGATGCCATTTATGGTTATAACTGGATAACAATTCATCGATTACATCCAAATATTTTCGTGTATTCATTTCAGTAAAGTATTTCCACATTTTTGTTTTTAGAGTTCGATTAAATCGTTCTACGACAGAAGCTTTGGTTGCATTATGTGTAGTGAAAAAGTGAACCTTTCTCTTTTTAAAAAAATTTTGAACTTTTTTATTGGTAAACTTATCTGTTTGTAATGATTCGGGTGTACGTTTCGAAAATATCTTTTCGAAAGCAGATTGGATGGACGCAGATGTTTTATCTTTGAGGGGAATAGCCCAAGCGTATTTGGAAGGGATATCTATACAGGTCAGCAAATATTTGTATCCATCATTAAAAGAGGCCAAGGATTGCATATCCACTAAATCAGATTGAAATTGCTCGTTTAAGCCTCCTACGATGACTCTGTTCCTGGGAAACTTGTGCCTCAACGGCTTGTGCAAAGTATAAGAAACCTTGGTTTTTAGCCATTTCTGGATGTCTTTTGTTTTTACGCGACCTTTTAAAGCACGATGCAAAGCAGCAACACCCCCGAAACTTGCGGGGACCCGTGGATCCCAATAGGTCTGAGCCAGAGCTGCGTTCATTGCAGCAGTTTTTATGACCTAAGCGTACACTGATATTCATTTATATATGTTTAACTAGAACAGGGAAATAATGACAGAGTTTCTAATAACTTGCCTATATAAAGATTCTACAAATAGGTCTAAAAACAAGAGAGAAAAATTATTACTACTTAACACCCCCAAGGTTGAACAAGTAATGATATATATGTTTAAGAACAACCATATTTATACTCTATAAAATTCGATAGGTTTTTTTTCCTAAAAATGGTTTTTAAAAATTATGACAGTGTTAATTACAGATTCATTGTTTTAAATAAGGTCTGAATCAAAGAATGAGATCATTGTAAAATAAAATAACATTTTATTGAGCATCATAATTATTTTACAAATATTCATAGTATTCAATACCTAAGACACCATTCGTAGTACAAAATGTATTTCTTACTTCGTCGAGTACATGGTTTAAACACACAGATTTTAAAAAGTCCTTGATAATGTAGTGAGCAGGTTTCAGTAACATTAAATAGGATTCTTCACTCCAAATATTTCCGTAAAATTGTCTGGCGATGTCAACAGCATTGAATTTCAGAGCAATGGCATTAACAGTTTCTGTTTTATGCACGAATTCTTCACAGTCTATGTGCTTGGGATATTTTAGTTCTTCTTGTTGGTTAAGATGCCTCTCAAGCGACGTCTTTAAAATGGTTTGGAGGCGTGCTCTTTCCATAAAAATGTCAAAGGATTGGGGCATATTTTCCTCCTTAACAGGTTCATCGGATATGCTTTCGTAGGCTTCAAAAAATTCATGTTTTGATAAACGAGATTGGTGACAATATCACTGATACGGCTAAAGTTGTTCATCAGGTCTTCCCACTGCGTAGTTGTAATGCTAACACTACTTTTTTCATCTCCTTGAACAGAAAGTTGTTTCAGAGTGAAGTGGGAATCCTTATACGTGACCACAAAGTTCTTGGGCAATTCCAGATTCAGTGTCAGCAGGTCTTGTTCATCCCCTGTCATGTTGGTTGCGAGAACTTGCAAACACCATGGCTCAAAGTTTACTCCGCGCCTTGTCGGGTAGTAAGCTTTACCATATTTGGCATACTCTCGGACGTGCACAGTCACTTTTCCCTTGTATATGCTGGGTCCCACAAAGACATTGTTTCCTATGTGAGCTGCTCTGGAATAGCGTTTTCATTGAAGAGTCCTTTGCACTGAAAGAAAAAATAAATCAGTTAGTATAGAATACATTAAAAATGGGGTCACATACAATATAAACTTTAACATATGAACTTTTCGCAAATACGTACTTTTTTCTCGAAATAGGATGTTTCTTCTGCTTTCTTTTTCACACTTAGGATATCTTGGGTGCGGTCGTCATGGTTCAACACTTTATCGTTCAAAGGCATAGGTTCTGTCTCAAATAGGTTTTCCATCTGAAAAAAAGTAAAGACAGATTAAGCACACATTCCAACTATTTAAAAAAGTTAAAAATCTAAAAAACAGTATATTTTCAAAACGTTACTTACTTCTTTGTTGTTTCGTAACTGATTTATTCAAAACAGTGAAGAATGATAGACAGTGGTCCAAGCAAAAGCAGGTACACTCAGGGCGACAGGCAGGAAAGAAATGCGGAATGTTTCTCGGGCTAGCCTTATATCGGGCAGAAACTCTTTATTGCATCTGAACGATGATTGGCTTAGAGACGGTGAGGTCATGTTTCAAAGGATCTGATTGGTCCACAGAAATGTATTCTTACACCTAAAGCGGAGGCACACAAAGGCGTGATACGGCAGACGCCATATTGTAAAATAACAAGCTCCAACAGGTTATGGGTGATTTTACCCACCTGACGCCATTTTGTAGAAAACGTGCCCAAACAAGAAACGGATGATGTCATTCTAAACACGTGGATTAAGCGATTGTTGCCACAAACATAAAAAATAGTGTCGTTGCCACAAAAAATAAAAACTTTGAAAAAATCGTTGCCATAGAATAAAAACGAAACTCAACACGCTCACGTCATCCCATTCCTCTACGTCACTTCCGGTTGTCACATGATCCAAGATGGCGGAGGCCACGCCCCTTTTCTGAGACGTCACTTCCGTCACCCGGTTACCTCCGCTTACTACTGCCGTCACCCGTCTTCCCTTAAGTTTCTCTAACAAATTTTAACTTTTTTAATAAACTTAGAAATAGACGCGATTTGAGATAAAATGTAAAATCTATTTTACAGTAAGAAATTCTTTATATGCCATTTTTTATAAAAGAAATGTACATAACAAATGGTTTAGTTTCTTTACTTACGGCAAAGCCTGCCTAATATCTGCCTAAGAGGAGAGATGCCTTCATTGAGGACTTTTATTTCTTTTTGTTTTGGCTCGTATGAAATTTACGCATGAGCGAAACGACGGAAACGGCCATGGAGCCAGCTAATTTGCCAGGATTCTAAACCCCGACCGCACTACAAGTGCTCAGAATTTACCGCTCAGCCGCTGGTAGCTCGACACATACCAAAAGATACATAATTAAAAACCCGTGCAAACCCTCCTAAATAATCCATGCACTACTGAAATAATCAAATTCACATTTTCCTGAAATAAGCATTTTTTCAATATTTGCAACAATAACTACTCATATTAATAAATGATATTAATAGGAAACGATTCAGTACTAAACATTAAAATAGTTCAGAGCAGTACAAAAATGGGAATCACACAATATTAAATAATTACAAATTTTTATTACAACGAATATAAGCAAATTACAAATCTCTAATGCAATGGATTGATTAATTTTATACCAATTTCTCTATACTAACACTAACTTTAACCTACCATGTTAAAACATTCATTTCACAATAACGCCTTTATGTAGCCTATTTAAGAACTCTGATATCGTCCTCACACAGCCTGATAACATAATAAATATTTAGGTTTGCACGCAAAAGACTAATTTTTGTACTGTAATAATCACATTTACATTTTTTCTGAAATACGCAATTTTGCAATATTTGCGACAATAACTAGCCAAATTAATAGAAAATGATTCAGTACTAAATGCTAAAGCAGTTTAGAATAGTACAAAAAATAGAAATGACACATTACAAATTAATATCTTAAACAAATATATACAAGTTACTAATCACAAATGAAACGGATTCAATAATGAACACACCAATTTCTCTGGACCATTCTTCAATTTCTAATGGACACACAGTCATATATAAACCATGCCATGCAGGATAAAATTATTCTCACGTTTAAATATAAAATAATCACATTTCTAATCCGCTTACAAATAACAAGAGTGTAAAATAATCAAGTACTAACCTTTGCTCTTCTATAGGAAATCTGTAGAGTATCGAGTCTTACATTCTGACACACAGAGAGTTTTAACCAGTATATTGAAATTTGTAACAAAGTAACATTGCTTTAGTATCAAAAATAAGGTGTATTAACTAATACACCAATGCATAGAGGCAAAAATACAAATGCATCATCATGATATTTCAATTTTTAAATCATGTAACGTTCAAGCCGATGCGATGAAAGTAATGGAGGCAGAGCATATCTTGTTCGATCTTGATTTTGCTGCTGGCAGTCAACTACTAAAGAGTTATAACCATTACATAAATATTATACCAATGGCCATTAACAGTATAAGTTTAAATTAAAGGTGTTTAACACCACGCACAAAGGCGAGATCAATAATTGAGTTATACTGATTAATTAATAATTTTTGTAATTGATAAATAATTATATATAGTAATTCATGTGCATGCTATATGCATGTCGTCCAGAGGTGAAGTGAGATCTCAGTAAGAGGGAGTGAGGCTAGGCAATACAAGTCACATGACGTGTACAAGTAAAGTGATTGGTCCTTCAGTCCGATGAGAAGATTTGAGTAAAATAAATTTTTAAGTATGAAATACGCATTTGAAGATGAGAAATCTGTACAATAATAGCTCTTGGATATGATCTTTTAGCTTCTTTAGTAATTTGGATGATTTATTGATATTGTTGCGTGCGTACGTGTTCGTTATGGATTGAATGCACAAGTCGTTAAAAAGTTAAAAAAAAATTATTCTTTCCACAAGAAATAAATCAAAATGCTGAAATAGTTCTTCAGAGATATTCGTACAATATCACAATATCTCAAACGTTTAACAAAACTCAATTCAGAACAGATAAAATAATTTTATCTCACAGCGAAATCGCTGCAATCAATAACAGCATTAAGTAAACAAACAGCAGTTCGCTTTAAACAGCGACATCTACAACTGAGATGAGGTGTTTCAATTCGGAGTTTATAAGCTTTTTAATTATCACTATAGCAATCTCGATTTTTCTAGATTTTTCTGGATGGCAACAATAATTACAAGATATTTATTTATTAAATATTAAATGCACGCGCTCTTTTATTTTAATTTTTCCGACATAGCTTTCTCTTCAAAAATCGTCTGCGTTGCACGAGAAAATAAAGCAATTTTAATTACAATTCTAAATAAATAACCAAATAAATATGAAATCCTTAACAATATGTTAAATATCAGAAATCATTAAATAATTGACATGATGGGCGAAGACATCAAGTGAAGTGCTGTGTCCAATCAGAGAAGACCTTCTGGTCTTGAGTTTGCAGAATCAAATTCATTAAATAACAGTGATTAATAGTATTTTCCATTAAATAATAGTTCAAAGTTCATTGAAAAAGTACTAAACGTTCATAGTCGATGATATTTAATTGATGATAAATGAGGAACGTAAACTGATGGGCGGGACTTCATCGCAGCCAATGCTAAAGTGAAATAAAAGTAAATATGTACAAAGTCGACGTTTCCTCTTTACGTTGATCAACTTGAATTTGGTAAGTATTATCTTTGTGGCATTAATCGTATGACTCTCTACGGCATCACTTAGATATGATCACTAGGCGTGGCGCACAGAGGGCCAAAGCAAAGGAAAATCCTCCAGGATCTCCTTTCTGGAGAATTAACAGAATTAGCGAATTTAACGAGGAAAGGAATAAATATACGGAAATAGGCAAAGATACTGGCCTTATACCCGACGTAACCTTTTAGCTATTGATGATGAAATTCAAGTTCGAATGAATATTTGTATTGTGATAAGGATAAGTGCAAACCGCAGTTTGCATGTAGAAACATTAATTTACATTTGCGACAAACATAGTTTAGAAATCTAAGCTTATGTTTGAGAAATAATCTACGGCAGTTATGCCGACTTCTAATTTATCCATTATGGATTTTGCAGATTTCCAGTTATTTGGGAATTCTTTAGCTTTGTTATAAGTGTATTTTGTTCCATCCAAATAAGGAAAGTTCATTATCTTTGGGATCTTCTTGTGGTTTCTTTCGAAACCAAGTTGAGTTGATTTCCGTATGATTTTGTTCCCTATTTTTATGTAGTGAGGGGAAGTCTTCATTATTGAAGTTAGACTTCTTTTGATTCCCTGAATTTTGGGCTTCTCTTTTATTTTTAGCTGCTTCTATAGCATTTTTGCTTTTTTTTCGGGTGGTTACTGCAACTTTTTTGCTTTTTTTTCGGGTGTTACTTATAGGACGATACATGTCCTTCGTCACAGTGGGTACACATTGCGGGTTTTCCATCCTCTTTCTTCTGAGGGCACGAGTAACTTTCATGAACTTGCGCGTATTTTATGCACCTAGATTTGTAGTTACAGTGATCCAGTGAGTGCCCGTACCTCTGGCACTTATGATACTGCACGGACCCCGGTTTAGATCGGTAAGTCTCGATTGTGACTTCTAGTCCTCTGAATGTTTTAACTCTGTAAACCTTCTTTCCTTCTATGGAATTTTTAAGGTCCACTTGGAAGATAGGGGTGTTAACTAATTGACCATTTCTTACCGAGGTAAGCTGCCGAACTTTTAAAGATGGAATATTTTTCCTGTCTTTCTGAATAAATTCCGGGTTTGTGTTGTTTGGGAGTTTTTTTAACAACTACTTTGAGAGGTTTTTCAGAATTTAGCTTAAAGCTATGAAATTGCATGGCTATTGTTTGGAAGTATTTTGTCATAAATCGATAGTGATCAATTTCGTAGAGTCCAATAACAAGGGATCCGCTTTTCACATTGCTGCGGTAATTAGTGATATTATTCTTTTTCATTTCATCTTTTATGGCTTCCCAATTGCCTGTGAAATCATCCAAAACTATGGGCGGGATGTTAATTTTTGGTTGATAAGGACTTTGCGCCAGGATCTTCATCATCCATGCAGTCATCTTCTGCTAAATCAGCGAATTTATTAGATTGTTTAATTTCATTATGAGTTGAAGTTGTTGGTGGTCTTTTTACTGAATTTCCTGGTGAAGTAAATCCATCACTGTCAGTAAAGGCACGTTTCTTGCCAGTTTGATTTGCGTGTGATGTGGACGAGCCACTATCAACTGTGGTGTTAGAAGCTTTTATGCTCTCATTTGATTTTATCTCTAAAGAGGGATCTCGAGAATTTTTGTAATTCTTCTAAGAGAATTTTTAAGGTGTTTAATTATGTATCATAATCCTGTGCTTTTTTGGCGCGAATTAAGTAATTTTTTTCAGGATCTTAATCGTGAATTTGCGAATTATTAAAGAACTTCTCCATTTTGATTGAGTTGATACTTCGGGTAACCGATTCAATTGCCGAAATCCGTATTCCCTTAAAATTTAGCTTTTTACCTTCCATGGTGCAATTGGATAAAGACGCAAATAGTTACTAGATGCAAAAACCAATATATTCACCATTGGTTAAGTTGAGCCTATAATCCATTGCGAAAAGGGCAGTAGCAACCTCGATAATCATAGAACACAGTTCAAACGCTGAAAACTACAACTAAAATTGAAATATGTAGACATGTATTCCATTTTATTTTGACAAAATCTTTTTGCACGTGCAACCTTTAAAGCTGCAATATCGGTACGTCATTTTGGCCAAAGCTGTGGTGGGAAAAGGAGCAAAACAAATTCAGATTTGAATATCCAATGCCTGTTTTACTGATTGTGTTTCCACAGCGCAACCGCCACGAGCGCTGCGGGCGCTTCGAAGCACAAGTTCTCCCATTGAAGTGTCGACGCTTTACTATACATACGCTATGCATCAAGGAGGTTAGAATAGAAGGAGGGAAGGTTCAACTCAAATCGTGAAGCTTGGCGGCCATGTTACTGCTGTTCCTGTTACTCGTGCAAGGAAGTGTGTCATTGCAACATTTTTTTTTCTTTTTCAAGCATGTCAACTTGTATTGCAAATGGATGCACAAATCGAGTTTCAAAAAAGATTCCTGGGATTACTTTTCAAGTGGAAGCATTGATTTTTTTTTATGTAATTTGATAAATATGATGAAAATTATCACATTTCATGTTTCTTTCTTTCCAGATGGGAAAAAAAGGACTTGATAATAATCAAAATATGTTAAAACATTTTAATGTTTCTGTTTACAACTGGTATCATTGTTCCTCAATATACACTGATATATGCTAGGATTTAAATATTTTAGGTGATTCATTTTATAATTTTCATGAAAAGTAAGAAATTAATTGTTACTAGTTTTATGAATTTTAAAGGTGTTAAATAAAGTAATGCTTTTCTTTATGTATTAATTATTATTCATTTTTAAGTTTTGTGAACTATTATGAATATAATTTGTGAATTTGATCAAGATAAACTGTTCTGTTGTTAAAAATGTTTTGCATAAACTTACAAATTTCTGGGCAGTATAGCGGTAAAAGTTCGTAAAATATTTACATATTTGAAAACGTGGAAAGACGTTGTAATGATTTCCAAAATATCTTTCTTTCAGTCTTAATGAAAGGATAATGTTACATTAATTTAAAGAATATGTCGGTAAATTAAGAAAGCATTATTTCAAAATAAAAATAAATTGACATAAAATCATTGTTTGGAAAATGTAATAACTTACTTTTAGTTAGTGTGGATTTTCATGAAATTATTACAAATAATACCATTTTGCATGGGAATTAGACTATGTAAATATTACCAGATTTATAAAAAGTTTATTAGAAATAAATCTGCACCAAAGAAAAAAAATGAAATACTATTTGCATCAAGTACCAGTTTCCTGAAATTAGGCATTTCAACAACTGCTATAGCCAATAAAAAATATGTGAATTTCTGTTTCAGTGTATTACAGCTTAAAGCTGAAGTATTGAAGCATTCTAAAATAAAATAACTTTCTTTCCTCCTCTTCAACTTTGTATAGGAAATGATTCTTTAATGAATTATGATTATATTGAGAATAAATCAGAAATATCACTTCTTAAAGGAAAAATTGGAAAGTACACCCAACAGGTTGCTAATAAAGCCTAAACAAATCCTTGAAATATGCAGAAATATCATTTTTAAAGGCTCTAATGTTATACACGTGCATTTAGATTTCGAAATATTTCTTAATGATTTTCTGTGCATAGTAAATTATGGATATCATCTTTATTATTTTAAAACAAAAAATTAACAATAGCGAAGCATTTCCTTATCAATTTAATGTATTTTTACTGGAAAATACATGCACGGAACAGCTTAGAAACGCGTACAGTCGGTCACAAAAGTATTTGAACCCCGGTACCCTATCAGAAAATTACAAGATCGATTTTTCTGAAACCATTTTTTCTTTAGTCCAAGATTGGTTATTTTTAGTCCAGAGGGGTGTTTGGCGTCGAATCACTCTGAATGTCACTTTACAAACCACAAAATATTATCACCCTGTATTATATTTGAAGAAATTAAATAATGAACAATCTGCATAAATGTATGTATAGGAACGCATTGTGATAAAACCATCCAATTTTGAATGACCTACTCGACATCTGGAAGCTCAAATTTGTTTTATTTCATATTTTGTCAAATAATGAATTTTCGATGCACAAGGATGGCAACGCTGTCTCCAGCGCATGTATCGAAAATTCTAAAGACAATTTAAAATTATTTTGCGATATTTCTCTTGAACTGAATTTTATCGAGACATGATATTTAATATATTATATCTGAAGACATTAAATAGTGAACAATACTCGCATTGTGATAAAACCATCCAATTTTGAATGAGTTACTCGACATCTGGAAGCCCAAATTTGTTTTATTTCATATTTTGTCAAATTTTAACGAATTTTTGATGCTCCAGGATAGTAAACAGAAAAACCATTTTCAGAGTGTGTATTGGAAATTCTAAAGACAATTTAAAATTATTTTGCGATATTTCTCTTGAACTGCAGTAACCATTTTTTTAGTCCAAGATTGGTTGTTTTTCAATTTTTTTTATTATTTTTTTTATTATTATTACAATAGGGGAAAAAACAGGTTATTGAATAAATACAAGATTTACTTTTTTTTACTTAACATAGTTCGGATATAATTTCAGATGTAGAATACCATAACATTTCTGTCTCATTTGAAGTTAATTGATCTACACAATCTTTCACTAATAAATCGTCGGTTACACTTTTTAAGTCCATAAAATCATCCTCTACAGAAGGTGTTTCTTGGTTCATCAAAGAAAGTCGGTAACTCTTCCGTTTCTTGATGGGTAATTTATAATCATCATCATCGTCCTCATCCTGGATCGTGATGACTTCAATGTCTCGGGGACAAAGATCGTCTACTTGAAATGTTGTATAGGATGTTGGGGTTTGGAAACCCTCTTTCAACTGCTCCCAAAGTATGATGAGGCACCTGTCTACCAGAAACAGACTCTTTTGTGTTGTGAGAATGAGATAATGGGTCTTTGGGGGGAACTGCATAATATCCGTAAGATCTTAATACATACCGTTTAAATTTTTTCTCATTGAACCCTTTAAACTACTTGGCAATTAGATTTAAATCATCGGATTCATAATAGACGATAGGGGAGGCTGTGGTTTGATAAATATGAACTTCGTCCTCGGCTGTCGTTGTCAGTCCAAACGTGAAATAACTCTTGGTAAGAAAAATATTTTTCCATCTGAAACTCATTCTTAAATCTGTATATTTCCGTCTCATTTCAATGGGTAGGCTTAGAACTTGATCCACCCGGTCCCAAGAGAAGGGTTTGCAATCTTTAGTCTTTTGACTGCCCTCCAAACTCTTTTTCATATTCTGAGTGAGTAATTTCGACGATTCCTCAACATGACTCAAGTAAACTTTGTTAGCCTGTAAATAAGGTATAAATTTATTACCATGAGTAGCCAAAGTGACTTTTAGATTTCCAGTTTCAGAGAGCGACTTCAAATCACCAGCCTTCGAAAGAGCTTGGATCGGGAAAACGTCTATCAGGGACATGACTTTGCTTCTAATGGAGCTGCTTCTCAGATTCTATAGTCAAGCCGTTCAAAAAAAAAGTACATCACGTGTTTCTCTCCATATATATATAAACAGCGAACCAAGAGCCACTTATAGATATCATGGAGATCACCACGTGTATTCCTTTCCAATATAAAAATTATCAGATTTCGTTCTTTATCATCCAAGGAGTTGCTTATTTAAAAGCTTCGAATGTTTCGAAATGTATGGGTTATAGTTTAGTGGGCCTCACGATGTTGCAACAATAATTAAAAGGTGAAAATGTTTTAACGGCTCGTGCAATTTCTATCTTGGATGAACGAATTTTGTTAATGAAAGGAGCTAAATATCAATCCACAACCGTTTTTTAACCCTTTCGCAAATTAATAGTATAATGGATCATCTTAAGAAGAAAACGGATATAGAATTTAGCGATTGGTTGCACAAAATACTGCACGAATCCCTTATCAAGACCGATGATTATTATATTCTCGACAATGATCACCTTAACTCTTCTATAAATTCTGAAAAAATTATCGAAGAAGAAAAGATTAAATGGTTGAAAAACTATACCATAGTTCCATTAAAAGAGAAAGTTCCATTGAAAGAGCCTACAACTTTTGTAGAGAAAGGTACTCAAACAGATTATATGTTATTTACTATTTTCATTGGAGAAACCACGTAAAGTTTTCTAAAAGATTTTAAAAAACATATTTAAAAAAACATTTGGTTAATTTTATAATGTCTTTAGACATTATAAAATTAATTTTTCCTTTTCCAAGAATGGAATCCAATTTTAAAAATCCAATTTTACCAATCCAGTTTTAAGAATCCAATTTTACCAATCCAATTTTACCAATCCAATTTCACCAATCCAATTTTAAGAGTTTAATTTTAAAAATATAATTTTAATAATGCAATTTTACCAATCCAATTTTACTAATCCAATTTTAAGATTTGGCCAAGAATGGAATTCAAAATATAAGTTAATATTTATAATGTCAAAGACATTATAAAAATTAACAAAATGTGGTTTCTTTTATAAATATATGTAGGATTACCGGATCAAGAGCACGAGATAAGTATAAAGTAAATATATTACGAAATTACTAGTATGAATGAAGGATGATAAAAGATGGGATGATAACATGATAAACTGACATAACTAAGGATAACGGTAACCCCAAGACTAAGAATAGTCCACGTATTGTTCATGTAATAATCAACAATTCACAGTTTGGATTATCTTGTCAAACCTCGGGAACAAGATCAGGATTCACATATGCTGGTGGATTCTATAAGACCACTGGGACATCATCCCTCCTCGAGAAAACGTCTGTTCTCTTCCACGTTTGGAACTCGTCTGCTTCACACCACCTCTGGTACTCGTCTGAGCTGTTTTGCGCTGCGCTGGGCTGGCGGCAGATGACGTCAATTCGTTGGCGTTTATGATTTCCCACAGTCGGCCATCCTGGGAGACATCGCTCCCGATGTCTGCTGTATGGACATCACTATCATCATGGGGTCCCTGTAAAGATAATAAAAAAAGAAAAAAAAAGTATCAGGTCCTTAAATTTGAGCTGACACAATTTTCAATTATTTGACCATGGCTTCATATGGTCAGGCGCAGTAGATGTCATATTTGGTCCTTCATGGCATCCTACTTTTTCGACTTCGTATCTGTCATTTGATTTAACGGATATGACTTTGTACGGTCCGTGAAATTTAGGTCGTAGTTTCAAACCAGTCCCATACTGACTTCGTTGAATTGCTACCAAGTCGCCAATCTTGTACAGTCTCGGTTTCTTCCGTCTTCTGTTAAACTGTTTACGATTCTCTTGTTGTAGCTTCAAAATACTGTTTTTTGCGTCTTCCCTCATTTCATCACGTTCTTGCATCAACTGCTTTAAATATTCTTCATTCAATATCTCGCTGATCCTCAGATCTTCCTTGTTCTTCGTTTTCGTACCTATGAGCAATTCAAAAGGTGAATACTTCGTGCTTCTTCTACTTGTACTATTGATTATTCTTTGGAGATCTGGAACATATTTAAACCATTTTGTTGAATCTTCATGTGATAATTTTGACAAGACAGGAATCAAAATCCTATGGATTCGCTCAATCTGTCCGTTGCCTCTTGGAATACCGGTAGTAATTTTGACATGATCTATTCTTTCCTCGGCACAATAAGCTGCAAATTCTTTCGACGCAAAGGCACTACCTCGGTCAGATATAATTCTAGCGGGATTTCCAAACACAGTCTGTTGTTGCCTCAATTTTGAAATAACTTCTTGCGCAGTTGGTGATTTCACTGGATAGAACCAAGTAAATTTCGTAAAAGCATCAATCACGGTTAAAGTGTGCTGGTATTTTTTGTTCGTTGATGTAAGTGGTCCAATGAAGTCGACATGGTACGTACTTAAGGGAACGTTTTCCTTCGGTATAGGATGAAGAAATCCTTCTGCTTTTCCCTGCTTTTTGTTGTATAGTATACATTCTATGCAATTAGCAATTACCTTTTCAACTTTGTCTTTCAGTCTAGGAATATAGAATTCTTGCTCTACAGCATTTGCAGTTTTCTCTACAGCAAAGTGACCTCTTTTATGTACCTTCTGTATGATTTCGTTTTGTAATGTTTCTGGCACTACTAGCCGATCTTTTCCATTTTCGAATTTATACAAAATACCATTTCTCACAGAGAATCCATTGTCTTCTCCTTTCTGGGCTAAATTTTTAATCAATTTCACATGCTCATCTTCATTTTGTTCTTGTGCTAAACGAATTTTCTCAGTTACATCGGTTGTATATGATGTCAAAGTTAAAGCATTCCTACTTAGAGCATCAGCATGTTTCATTTGGTTTCCTGAGCGATGTACAATTTCGTAATCGAATTCTTCAATGAACATTGCCCACCTTGCAATCTTAGGAGTTAAATCTTTCTTATCCAGAGTTTTCTGAAAAGCGCTACAATCGGTTAAAATTTTGAATTTGGAGCCCAATAAATAGTTTCTAAACTTCTTAAGAGCTTCTATAACTGCAAGGGCTTCTAATTCGTAACTACAGAGTTTCTCTTGCTGCGGTGAAGTCTTCTTACTCATATACTGGATTGGGTGATAACTACCATCGTCAGACAATTGGAGTAGTACAGCACCAAAGCCTTGACTACTAGCATCGGTATGAAGTTCTAATGGATATCCTTGCTTAAATATGTGTAGAACAGGTGCTTGAGAGAGAATTTCTTTTAATCTACAAAAAGCTTCTCGTTGTTCGGAATCGAACTTAAAACCAGTACCTTTTCTAAGTAAATCACTAAGAGGTTTGGCTATCTTAGCATAGTGTGGAATGAATTTACGAAAATATCCCGTTAGTCCTAAAAAGCTTTGTAGTTGTTTACAGTTACGCGGTTGTGGAAAATTTTGGACAGCAACAGTTTTGGAAAGTGATGGTCGAATAGTTCCGTTTTCAATTACATGTCCCAAAAATTCAATTTTTCGCTTTAAGAACTGGCACTTTCTGAAATTTATTTGCAATCCGTATTCCGAAGCGGTTTTGAAGACTCTCTCTAATTTTTCTAAACATTCAACTTCATCCTTAGCTGGTACGATTATATCATCCATATAAATAATTAGTACACCTTCATTTAACAAGTCTCGAAACACCGAATAAATATACCTTTGAAAAACATTTGGACTAATACATAGACCAAAAGGAGCTTTAAGAAATTCGTAAATACCATTGTGTGTCACGAATGCGGTGTATTTCGTGCATTTCTCATCTATGTCTACGTGGAAAAAGCCATTTTTTAAATCTAATGTAGTGAAGATTTTTGCTTGCTCCAAACGATCGAGAATTTCTGGAATTAAAGGCAGTGGAAATTTGTCTTTGATAATCTTCTTATTTAATTTCCGAAAGTCAACGCATAATCTTTTAGAACCGTCCTTCTTGTTACACAAAACTATAGGTGCTGAATAATTAGAAATACTGGGCTTTACTATACCATCTTTTAGCCATTCTTTAATTTGCTCGTCAACGATTTTTTGTTCCGCAAAAGACATGTATCTTCGATTCTGACAGACCGGAATATAATCACTTAAATTTATTTGCATCTTGAAATCGGATTGTTTACTTTTTTGAGGCTGGTACGAATT